>PVLA01005649.1:0-121482 GCA_004027455.1 Hydrochoerus hydrochaeris
ACACATAAAGTAAAGTATGGGAAACAATGTTCAGTGTAATAAGCATGGATGGGTACAAGATACACAGGGATGTCCCTTTCTTCCCATAGGGCATAACTGAAAGACAAAATGACACATTGTATTTCTGCTTCATTTTTGTAAAGTAACAAATAGTATTAGAGTCATTACCAAGAAATGACAACACATAAGCCAAATAAAGAGAATTAGAACTAAAAACCACGTCCCATATACAGTAATAGAGGTAAGATAATTAAACTTGAATAAATAGGCTCCGAAGAAATGAGAGAGACAGAGACAGACAAACACAGAGATAGAGACAGAGAGCAAAAATGAATGAATGAATGAATCTGAAGCCTGGAAAATGTGTTGAGAACATCTGGAGTCCTCATAGTGGTTGCTGGAGCCAGTATATGACACCCCATCTGAGACTGCTATTGAATTTTCAGGGATTTTGTGAGCCAGTTAGAAAAAAAAGACATTATTTTTTTTAAAGTCACATAAATTAATAAACTTTACAAGGCAAGATATATTCAAAAGTTATTGCTATCTGGTTATATATTCTACTACGATCTGTGCTCTTGATTTTTTCATGCCTGCTGTTTTTCATGTGATAGGAATAGTGGCAATGGAGTCTGCACATGTCTACCTTGGTCCACATTTGGTGCCATCACATTGGTAAGATGGGAGTATTTACACTGCAGAAATTGGCAAACGCTTCAAAGCATGTTTTGATTCATTGTGTTGTTAACTGTGTAGACTTTAGAAAGTGACAGAAAGGTTGTGGTAAGCAAAATGAGAACAAGAAAAGGACATGAGATTTGCTCCCAAGCTGGGCAGCTGGTAGACTGTGTAGAGCATTTTGAGTCATTGAAGACAGTTTAGATTTTAGTTTTAGTAGAAACAAGAACTGTCATAATTATGTACCACAAACATAAATTTAAGAAAAAATAGGACAAAGCCCATCACAAAAGGTTACAATGATCAGTAGGTTTTACTTCCAATTGCAAATCTTTTTACCATTGATTTTCATTTCATTATTGAGAAGTGAAGTGTGAGAACTGTAACGTTATTTCCTTGTCCCCTCAAAGGTTAATTGTAATGGGACATGAAAATTCCACCATGCACTCCAAAAATATGCCCATGTCCATCTATCCACATTCTGTCTGCCTTTTCAAATTGCTATATATTATGGCTTATAACTACATGTCCCCTCAAAGACTAATGAGCTTACAGGTGAAACTTTTGGGAGGTGACTGGATCAAAGGTGTGTGACACTGGATTAGTCCACAACTGGTTTAGCATAGTTTTAGGAGCAGTTAATGGAATTACTGAAAAGAGAAGACCTACCTTGGGTGTGAATGGCACCAACCAGTAAACTTTACAATGGGTGGAATAAAAAGGAAAAGAAAAGGGAAGTCTCATTGTTTCCCCCGGCCCTGGTATGAACTGTTTCTCACGTAACGTGTCCAAAGTTGCAGTATTAGTAAGTAACAGCCAAGATTTGATCCTGTTGTGAAACTTCAGCTTGTTCTCAACCTGCTGAATGGAGAGACATGCTCTAGTTGCACCCCTGAGTATTCCCAGAGACTGGCGTGTGGATCAGCGCACTGAGCAGAAAAGACATGGGCAGCACTATCCAACCAGCTGGAGACCAGGATGCAGCAAAGAGGAGCAGAAAGGGGAAGTCTGTGCAGGCGGACTTGATTTTCTCTGATCAGGTATATTTTTAGTTGCTGCCAAAGTCTGGCTATATTCAATCTTAGATTTTTCAGCCTGACTATGGACTTGAAACAACTCTCCAATGGACACCAAGTTCTTCATCTTTGAATAGAAACTGCATAATTGGCTCTTGTTGTTCTGAGTTTCCACGTTCTTGGGATGAACATTTATCAGTTTTGCCATTCTCAAGCATATAGATGGGTGTTGGAGGACTATACAACATGATTATATAATCCAATCTAATAACTATCTTATTGGTTCTGTTCCTCTGGAAACCCCTGACTAATAGCAGGCCAGTTTTACTCCACATCTCTGTAATTTAACCACTGCATTTTATTCCTTATAGTAAGTAGACATTGTTTCTGATAAAATCACATTAACTCAAGATCTAGTCAGCCTTAAATTTAAATAAGCAGGGAGGCCAATTTAAATAGGATTTAAGGGTTGGAGATATAGCTCAGTGGCACAGCATCTGCCTGGCAAGTATGAGGCCCTGAGTTCAATGCCCAGTACAAACAAACAAAAAAAGATTTAATAATCTCATGTATATCACCTGCTCAAAATATCCCCGTATTTCTCCACCCACATTCACACTGTCTTCTGATTGTATATTTGCCTTTCTTTACTAGGCTCAATATTTCCACCATTGACACAGACGTGATTTGGAGGGCCCTCTTTGACAAGTAGGAAAGTAACTGAGTTTAAAGTTCTGATAGATTCAGAGTAAATTTGTGCTCTGTGTTTTCTCCATTGTCTCCTAGTGGGGGAACTGCAAAAAGAGTCTGAGTCTGCACTCAGTGACTCCTCTATTGCCCCTGGGATGGAGGGGTGTGTGAGAAAATTGTAAACACACATGCCTTTGATGAGTGGACAGACCATAACCCCAAGATCCAGGACAAAAGCCCAGCTCCCTGCACATGGGAACACACGCGCCTTTGGAGGGCAGAATAATCAGTGAGACCAGCAACATGGGAGCATATGAAGCAGCAGCAAGGAGGCAGCAGTTGGACTCTGGAGAACTCTACAAACAGAAGACCAGTCCCAGCCCCCACACCCAGAAACCAAGATCAGCTCCATACCTGGAACATTTCTGGGATCTAACAGGGACACTATCACAAAACTGTAAACACAAGAAGTATTTTACTACTTTTATTCTCCCTTGTGTGTCTAATTGGCCATGCCTTTCCTGTCTGGTTGGATGACATTATGTTTTAGTTTGCATTCTGTGGTTATTTTTTAATTTAATTTAATTTAATTTTAAAGAGAATAAAACAAAAGAGGACAGAACAAAGCAGCTCAGAACAGAACAATGTAAGCGACACAGCACTTCACAACAAAACAACTGCATATTAATAGTAGCTACCATAATGTCTATTTCTTTGAAATAGTTGAGCATAGCTTCACACACAATAATAGCAAACATAATAAAATAGTATAAAACCATTCAAGAGAATGAAAGTATTACAGGGCATTCTGAACCAAATAACAGAAAATGAACAATGGCTACTATAATATCTCATTTCCCATAAAAAATTTATTTATACTATCACACATATTAAAATCCAATAAGACACAACATGGTAGAACCAATGGAAACAGAAGAACAAAAGTTTGGTAGGACTTCAAAGCAAGATGATATTAAACCAGCAATGGCTGCCATAATGTCTTGTTTTCTTCAAAATAGCTGTTTATATCATCACACATAATAAAATCAAACAAAACAGAATAAAACCATTCCAACCAATGAATAAAAATATTATATTATAAGGCTTCAGAGCAAGGTAATGGTGAATCATGATTACCTTAAAATCTTATGTACTCTTACCATTTCTTACACTAGGGAGACTATACGGTATTTATACATGTGAGTTTGGTTTATTTCACTTATAAGTATGGTCTCAAGTTGCATCCATTTATTTATAAGTGTCTCAATGTGATCATTCTTTATAGTTGTGTAGTTCTCCATTGTATAAAAATACCACACTTTTTTTATCCATTCCTCTATTGATGGGCACTTAAGTTGTTTCCAAGATCTGGCTATTACAAATTGTGTTGCTATAAACATGGGTGTTCATACGTCACTGTGGTAAAATGTTTTCAGTTCTTCTGGGAATATGCCCAGTAGTCAAATAGCTGGGTCAATTTTTATATTTAGTATTTTTTTCTCTCTCCTCTCTTCCACTGGTCTCCTTTTTCTTTCTTCTCTTTTTATCTTTTTCATTTTCTCTTTTATCCTCCCTTTTTTAAACACATTTTGGTTTCTTACTTTTCTTTTTTTTTTTTCATCTATTGATCCTCTTACTCTTTTCTCTACTACTTCTAGAGTTTAAACTTTCAAGTAAATCATCTGCCCTTTCTGATTACTCCTTCACATTCTATTCCATTCTTTCCCTCCTATGTTCTCCTGAGTTTCTGAAAACTCAGGTGATCATCCCTTGACCACCAGCCCTCACTCAAATATATCTGGCTTCACTCATCACATTAGACTGTCACCTACCCATCTTAACTACCCCCACTAAGGGATAAGATCATTCCACTAAAGAGAAAGTCACTGAATACAAGTACATTGTATATGTTTAAATTTGTTATATAACCTTAGAATTTGCTTTTGTGGACAGAAATAGCAATTTAATGGTTACCATAGTTTGTAAGTGGTTAAGTTGCACTTGAAAACATTGTCATTACTAACTGTACTATGTTAGCCAGAATGCCATATATGTTATAAACAGTTTATCTCCCCTGTATGAAAACACTGTGTTTATATGGGGTTATAATCATCACCACAGCCCAGCACAAAAGATTTGGAGCTGAGCTACATAGTAATTTTACATCCTTTACAAATTGAGAAGATAGATTCTTGGGATAGCTATAAATAACTATGTACATCCAGAGGACATCCCTGAAGAACAGACATCTTCTAGGGAAGCCTCAACACTAGTGAAAAAGCTATATGTCAGAAGAAATCAGCATCAATGTAGAAAATGAAATAAAGTAAAAAATAGAGAATGACAAGATGCAGGAGCAAATGCAATCCCCAGAGTCCAGACCACCACGGACCAGCCTGGAACACAATGAAATAGGTGAAATTGGGAGTCAACACTGGAACTTTCTGAAATGATAACCAAAGGGAAAAAGGCTATATAGAAAAAATCTCTCAGGTACAACAGGAAATGTTGCTTAAAATCAAAGATACTAGAGAAGACACACATAAATGAATATATAAGGTTATAAAAATGATGAAAACAAAAAATGCCGGCCCAGAACCTCCCCCGTGGGCCCGCCCTGCCCCCGGGAACTTAGCGGAAGCCTGCATCAGGGGTAGGCTGCCGGGAACCTCCACCATGGGCCCACCCTGCCACCAAGAACTTAGCGGAAGCCTGCATCAGGGGTAAGCTGCCCAGAACCTCCACCGTGGGCCCGCCCTGCCTCGCGGAACTCAGCAGAAGCCTGCATCAGGGGTAGGCTGCCCAGAAGCTCCACTGAGGGCCCGCCCTGCCACCTGGAACTCAGCACAAGCCTGCTTCAGGGGTAGGCTATCCAGAACACCCCTGTGGGCCTGCCCTGGAACATCGAGGAGGCCTGCCCAAGACTGAAAACTGCCCTGCCCCGCCACCTGGAACATAAGAAGATCTCAGTGGTATCCAGTTAGTGTGAGAAAATTTGGAACTTTGCTCCCAGGTGGTGAACTTTGGACTACACCGGATTGACTGTATCAATGTGCTGAGTATACCCCTAAAATGGAGGTGTACAGGGGATAAATAGGTCCAGTAGTAAAAACCCCCTCCAACTAACTGTAAGACTTTGGTGTGTGTGAAAAGAGTGTGTGTGATCCCCTCCTACACATAGAAAACACCAGGCAGAGGGAAAATGACAAAATGAAAAAGCAAAATACAGTCTCAAACATATAGTTCACCAGAAGCAAGTATAGGAGACATGGAAATAGAGGACCCCAAAAGTAACACACCAGGAATCTCTGAAAAGATAGCGAATGAAATAAAAAAAAACAACTGCATCAGGTTATAGAGGAAATCAAATTAGAAGTAGTCTCCCATGTAAAGATAGAAATAACAACTTTAGTAAAGGAGTTGTTGAATGCAGCTAAAGAAGAACTAGAGAAAAAAGTACATGAGCATGAGAAACTGATTGAAACTTTGAACATTATAGAAAACAAGCAGAATTCATGAAACAAACTCAAAGAGACATCCAAGAAACAAAAAATTCTATTGAAAGCATGCAAAACTGCCTAAAGAAAGCTGAGGATAGGATTTTGGACCTTGAGGACAGTATCAGAATTAGTGATCAGGAAAAGATAGAACTTTTCAAACTAACAAAGCAGCATGAAATGACAATCCAGAAGCTTCATGATGATGCCAAGAGCAACAATATAAGAATAATGGGCATTAACAAAGATACAGGAGTGCAGGCAAATGACATACGTAAAGTATTTACAGAAATAATAGCAGAAAATTTCCCAAACATGGGGAAAGAATCTGATATGCAGATAAGTGAGGCATATAGAATACCAAACAGTCACAATCAACATAAATCCACACCCAGACACATAATAATTAAGATCTCAGACATACAGCATAAAAACAGAATATTAAAGCTGCCAGAGAAAAGACACAACTCACCTATCAGGGAAAGCCCATTAGAATCATGGCAGACTTTTCAGCACAAACCCTCAAGTCAAGAAGAGCTTGGAGTGAGGTATTTCAAGCCCTGAAAGAAAACAATCTTCAACCCAGACTGATGTACCCAGCAAAACTTTCATTCAAATTTAATGGAGAAACAAGATACTTGCATGACAAAGAACAACTGAAGAAATTCATGTCCACCAAACCAACCCTAGAAAGAGTACTGAAGGACATACTAGACAGAGATAAAAATGACCACAATCCCCAAAACAACAACAGAAAGAAACGTCCAGGTGGGATAAGCAATTAAATAAGAGGAAAAGCAGAAAGAAACAACTGGAACATAAAATGGCAAAGTCAAGCCAGTACATATCAGTGATATCCATAAATGTAAATGGCCTCAATTCACCTATAAAAAGAAATAGATTGATAGAATGGATCAAGAAACAGGATTCCACAATATGCTGTATACAAGAGACACTTCTGACCCAAAAGGAAACTCATAGATTAAAAGTCAAAGGATGGAAAACAGTATTCCATGCAACAGGAACCCAGAAAAAAGCAGCGGTAGCTGTTCTTTTTGCAGACAATGTGAACTTCAAATCTAAAATGATTAAAAGAGATAAAGAAGGTCACTACATACTTGTTAGTGGGAAAATTCAAGAGGAAGAACTAACAATTATAAATATATATGTGCCAAATACAGGAGCACCCAACTATATAAGACAGATACTAATGGACATGAAAAACCAAATGCACCAGAACACAATTATAACAGAAGATCTTAACAGCCCATTGTCACAAAGAGATAGATCAACTAGACAAAAAGTCAGCAAAGAAATAACAGACCTGAATCATACCTGTGAGCAATTGGACTTAGTAGACGTTTACAGAGTGTTCCACCCAACCACATCAGAAAACACATTCTTCTCAGCTGCACATGGGACATTCTCCAAAATAGACCATATATTATCCCATAAAACATTCTTAAGTAAATGCAAAGGTATTGAAATCATACCATGCATAGTATCTGACCATAGTGCACTGAAATTGGAAATTAATGGCAAAAGAAATTGTAAAACCTACATAAATAAATGGAAATTAAATAACAGCCTTTTGAACAACTAGTGGGCTACTGATGAAATTAAAGAAGAAATAAAACAATACCTATAAATGAATGAAAATATAGAAACAACATACTGTAATCTGTGGGATGCAATGAAAGTGGTCTTAAGAGGGAAATACATAGCAATAAACTGTCATATCAAGAAAACAGAACGAGCACAAATAAACAACCTAATGTTCCAACTCAAGCTTCTAGAAAAAGAAGAGCAAGCTAAACCCAAAGCTCATAGAAGAGAGGAAATTGTAAAGATTAGAGCATAAATCAATGCAATTGGAACTAAAAAAAATACAAAGAATTAATGAATCAAAAAGCTGGTTTTTTGAGAGAATAAACAAAATTGACCAACCACTAGCTAACCTTATCAAGAGAAAGAAAGAAAGAAAGAAAGAAAGAAAGAAAGAAAGAACCCAAATTCATGCAATAAGTACTGAAAAGGGAGAAATTACTACAGATCCCATGGAAATTCAAACGATCATGAATACCTACTTTGAAAATCTCTACTCACATAGAGTGGAAAACACAGAGGAAATGGACAGATTTATAGAAACATATGAACTACCAAAGCTCAACCAAAAACATATAGCAATTTTGAACAACCCAATATCAGCTATTGAAAGTGAAAATGTTATTAAAAACTTACCAACAAAGAAAAGCCCATATCCTGATGGATATACAGCTGAATTCTACAAGAAATTTAGAGAAGATTTGATGCCAGTACTTCTTAAACTCTTCAAGGAAATTGAGAAAAAAGCAATCCTCCCTAAATCATTCCTGGAGGCAAGTATTACTCTGATACCAAAACCAGAGAAAGATCCAACCAAAAAAGAGAACTATAGGTCAATCTCACTAATAAACATTGATGCAAAGATTCTCAACAAAATACTGGCAAATAGAATGCAGCAAATCATCAAGAAGATTATACATCATGACCAAGTGGGGTTCATTCCAGGAATGCAGGGATGGTTTAACATACACAAATCAATAAATGTAATACACCACTTCAACAGAGCCAAAAACAAAAACCACATGGTCATCTCAATAGATGCAGAAAAAGCTTTCAACAAAGTCTAACACATGTTCATGATAAAAACCCTTCAGAAACTCAGAATACATGGCATCTCCCTCAACCTCATAAAGGCCATCTATGACAAACCAACAGCCAACATTATACTAAATGGACAAAAACTGAAAGCTTTCACTTTAAAATCAGGAACAAGACAAGGATGTCCACTCTCACCACTCCTTTTCAACATAGTTGTGGAAACACTAGCCAGGGCAATCAGACAAGAGAGAGAAATAAAAGGAGTAAAAATAGGAAAGGAAGAAGTTAAATTATCACTATTTGCAGATGACATAATACTCTATATAGAAGACCCAAAAAACTCCATTAAAAGACTGCTAGAGGTAATAAACAAGTTCAGCAGTGTAGCTGGATACAAAGTCTATGCTCAAAAATCAATAGCATTCCTGTACACAAAGAAGTCACTGAGAGAGAAATTATGGAAATACCGCCCTTTAAAATAACATGTAAAAAAATGAAATACTTAGGAATCAACCTAACTAAAACTGTAAAAGACCTATATGTTGAAAATTATACTACACTGAAAAAGGAGATTGAAGAGGATATTAGAAAATGGAAGGACATTCCTTGCTCTTGGTTAGGAAGGACCAACATTATGAAAATGGCTATACTCCCAAAACTTATACAGATTTAACGCAATCCCAATCAAAATAACATTGACATACCTCACAGATCTAGAGAAAACACTACTAAAATTCATTTGGAAACAGAAGAAACCAAGAATAGCAAAGGCAATTCTAGGCAACAAAAGCAAGGCAGGAGGCATCTCAATTCCTGACTTGAAACAGTACTATAAAGCCACAGTGATCAAATCAGCTTGGTACTGGCAAAGAAATAGACCTAAGGATCAATGGAACAGATTAGAAGATGAAAGCACAACTACAAAGACACTCAGCCACCTGATATTTGACAAAGGGGCTAAATAGGTCCACTGGAAGAAGGATAGTCTCTTTAATAAATGGTGTTGGAAATATTGGCTCTCTACATGCTGAAGACTGAAACTAGATCCAAGCCTATCACCATGCACAAAACTAAAGTCTAAATGGATCAAAGACCTCAATATTAAAACAGAAACACTAAATCTACTTGAAGACAAGGTAGGTAGAAGTCTTGGAGACATAGGGGTAGGCAGAGAATTCATGAACAAAATGCAAACTGCACAGGAAAAACTTCAAAGAATCAACAAATGGGATCTCACATTATTGAAAAGTTTCTGCACTTCAAAGGAAATCACCAACAGAGTGAAAAGAAAACCAACAGAGTGGGAAAAAATTTTAACCAGCAACCCCTCAGACAAAGGACATGTGTCCAGAATATATAAAGAATTGAAAAACAGCAAGCCCCTCAAATTCAGAGACCTTCTCCAAAAATGGGCATCTGAGATGAACACACAGTTCTCGAGAAAGATATACAAATGGCAAATAAATACATGAAGAAATGTTCGCCATCACTGTTCATTCGAGAAATGCAAATTAAAACAGCTTTGAGATTCCACCTTACTCCAGAAAGAATAGCTGCCATCAAGAAATCAACTGATAACAAATGTTGGCGAGGCTGCGGGGAAAAAGGAACACTGTTCCTCTGTTGGTGGGAAGGTAGACTGGTGCAACCATTATGGAAATCCATATAGAGAATTCTCAGAAGACTAGGATTGGAAGCCCCATTCCATCCAGCTGTCCCCCTCCTGAGTATTTTCCCCAAAGAACTGAAAAGTTCATATCACAGTGATATATGTGCACACATGTTCATAGCTGCACAATTTGTGATAGCTAAATCCTGGAAACAACCAAGATGCCCATCAACTGCAGAGTGGGTGAAAAAGATGTGGCATTTTTATACAATGGAATATTACTGAGCTATAAAAAGGATGATCTTGAGGCCTTCATAGGCAAATGGAGACAACTTGACACTATCTTCATTAGTGAAATAAATAAGAATCATATTTAGAAATATCATATTGTGTTTCTAGTGTAAAAAGTAAATAAGAACTATAAGTGTAATAAAACCAAAATGTGTAATTGCTATTGTAAAAAAGAGAGGAAAGAAAGTGCTCTATGGGATATAACGGCATGTAAGTTTGAGTGTGTAAAATAGATTACCATATTGCTGAATCTTTGTTGGATCTTTGAGCAAAACTGTTTGTAGTCTGACTGTTTCAATATTTACTATGTACCCTTTAGCTTTTTATCTTTAACAACTACATCAAAGATGACAGTACGCAATTTATAAATTACTGATTTCTTAGTGGGACTTTTTCTCATTCTCCTTTTTCTTTCTTTCTTTTAGAATTCTGTATTGTTGCTATCCTTTTTTCTGTTTTGTTTTTTTTCCCTTTAAATAAAATTTTAAAAATGTAAAAAAAAAAAAAATAAAGAATACACAGCAAGAAAAAAAAAATGCCCAATGTAGGAAATAAATGGAATTCATGAAGCAGATCCAAACAGCAATTCAAGAGATTTAAACCTCCACTGAAAATATATGCAAGAGACTGAATGAAGAAAGAAATGTAATTTCAGATCTTAAAGACAGAATTGTAGCTAGTGATCATGAAAAGAAAGATATCTTGAAAGTATCATGATATGTGAAAAATTAATTCAACAGCTACAAGATAAGATAAAAATAACATAAGATTGATTGGGATCAATGGGAAAAGCTGAACACAACACAAGTGCCATTAAAAATCTCTTCACAGAAATAATGGCAGAAAACTTTCATAGAATGGATAAAGAATTTGACATACAAATATATGAATCATATAGAACTCCAAACAGCCATGACTAAAATAAAACTACACCAAGACATATGATAATCAAGGTTCCACAAATTCAGGACAAGAACAAAATATTAAAAACTGTTAAAGAGAAATAGATCACCTTTAAAGGAAGGCCCATCAGAACCATGGCAGACTTTTCAGCACAAACCTTCAAGTCAAGAAGAGTTTAGAATGAAGTGATTCAAGTCCTTAAATAAAACAATTTCCAACTCAGATTGAGGTACCCTGCAAAAATATCTTTCAAAACTAATTCAGAAATAAGATACTTTCATTACTAAAAACAACTGAAAAAATTTATGACAACCAAACCAACCCTACAAAGTATACTGAAAAATTTTCTACATAGGGATAAAAATGACTACAGTTCCAGGAATAACAAGAAGGCAGGGCAAGCAAATAAACAAAGGGGAAAATCAGAAAACCAATGAAAGGAAAATACCATGACAAAGATAAGGCAATACATATCAGTTATAACCATCAATGTAATTGGCCTTAATTCACCACTAAAAAATAGACTAGAAGAATGTATAAAGAAATGAAATCCAATAATATGCTGTGTACAAGAAACATATTTAAGTGAAATAGAAATTTATAGGCATAAAGTCAAAGGATGGAAAACAATCTTCCATATAACAGGAACCCAGAAAAAAGCAAGGGCAGCTATTCTGTTTGAAGACAATGTGAGCTTCAAACCAAGAATAATCAAAAGAGATGAAGAAGGTCACCATATACTTGTTATGGGGAAACTTCAAGAGGAAGAGATAACAGTCATAAACATGTATGCTTTAAATGCAAAAGAACTCAACTATATAAGACAATTATTAATAGACATGAAAATCAAATAGAAATAACACAATTGTAATGAAAGACCTGAATACTCCTTTGTCATAAAGAGACAGATTAACTAGACAAAAAAATCAGCAAAGAAATATCACAACTGAGCCAAACTTGTGAACAAATGGATTCAGTATATGTTTTCAGAGTACTCCACCTAACACCATCACAATATATATTCTCCTCAACTGTACATAGGATGGTCTCTATAATAGACCATATAGTAGCCAACAAAACATACTTCAAGTAAATGCAAAGGTATTGAAATTATTCCATGTAAAGTATCTCACCATAGCACAATGAAATTGGGAGTTAATGTCAAAAGAAATTGCCAAAACTCCATAAACACAATGAAATTAAGTAACACCCTCCTAAACAACCAATGGTCATAGATGAAATAAAGGAAGCAATATCTGCAACTAAACAAGAATGCAGATACAACATACCAGAACTTAAGAGATTCAATGAAAGCAGTCCTAAGAGGGAAATTTGTAGCAGCAAATTCTCACATCAGGAAAACAGAACAGGCACAACCAAACAACCAGATGCTACACCTCAACCTTCTAGAAAAAGAAGAACAAGACAAATCCAAAGCCCATACAAGGAGGAAATTATGAAGATCAGAAAGTAAGTTAATGCAATGGAGATCAAGAAAACAACAAAAAGAATTAATGACTCAAATAATTTGAACTTTGAAAGAATAAAATAACTCAAAAATCCTTAGTCAACTGTATCAAAAAAGAAAATACTCAAATTCATGCTTTGAGGAATGAAAAGTGCAATCACTAAGGATCCTGTGGAAATTCAAAAGATCAACAGTTCCCACTTTGAAAAACTTTACTTGCACAGGAGTGAAATCACAGAAGAAATGGACATATTCCTAGACATACATGAATTGCCAAAGCTGAACCAAGAAGATATAAAAATTCTGAATAACCCAGTATCAGTAAATGAGATTGAAAATGTAATTAAAAACAAAAAAAAAGCCCAGGTCCTGATGGATTCACCACTGATTTCTGCAAGAAATTTGGAGATTTAATGCCAGTAGTCCTCAAGCTGTTTAATAAAATTAAAGGGAAGCAATACTCCCTAATTCATTTCTAAAAGCAAGTACTACCCTATACCAAAATCAGAGAAAGACCAAACCAAAAAAGAGAATCTCAGGCCAATCTCCCTAATGGACATAGATGAAAAAATCCTTGAAATACAGGCAAATAGAATGCAGCAAATCATCAAGAATATTATGCACCATGACCAAGTGAGAGTCATCACAGGAATTCAGGGATAGTTCAACATACACAAATCAATAAATGTGATACAACATATCAACAGAGTCAAAGACAAAAATCACATGACCAAATCAATAGATGGAGAAAAAGCTTCTGATGAAGCACAACACTCATTCATAGTAAAAACACTACAGACAATTTGAATACATGGTCTTTACCTCAATCTGATAGAAACTATCTATGATTAACCAATGGCCAACATCATACTAAATGGACAAAAGCTTTCAATCTAAAATCAGAAGCCAGACAAGGCTGTCTACTATGACCACTCCTATTCAGTATAATTCTGGAAACACTAGCCAGAGCAATTAAGCAAGAGAGAGAAAAGAAATAAAAGGAAGAATTTAAATTCTTATTATTTACAGATTACATGATATTCTACTTAGAAACTACAAAGCCCTCCAAAAAAACTCCACCAAAAGACTCCTAGAGTTTATAACCAAAGTCAGTAGTGTAGCAGAATATAGTCAATACGTGAAAATCAATAGCATTCCTGCACACAAACAACAAACTCACTGAGAGAAATTAGGGAAACCACACTCTTCACAATAACAAATGAAATACTTAGGAATCAATCTCAAAAAGGAAATAAAGAAGTTGTATGTTGAAAATGACAGTAGTCTGAAAAAGGAGTTTGAAGGGGACATTAGAAAATGGAAATATAACCCTTGCTCATGAATAAGAAGAACCAACATTGTGTAAATGGCCATACACTCAAAAATGTTATACAGCTTTAATGCAATTCCTATCAAAATACCATCAACATAACTTGAGAACTAGAGAACACATTCATAAAGTTCATTTGGAAACAGAAGAGGCCTATAATAGTTAGGCAACCTGAGCAACAAAGACAAGGCAAAAAGCATCATAATCTCTAACTTTATACTACAAAGCTACTGTGAAAAAAAGAAGCATGGTACTGGCAAAAACAAAACCAGACCTGAGGAACAGTGGAACAGATTAGAAGATACAGACACAACTACAAATGCACTTAGCCACCTTATCTTTGACAAAGGAGCCAAACATATTCACTCAAAGAATGACAACCTCTTTAATAAATAATACTAGAAAAAACTTGTTTCTACATTCTGAAGACTAAAACTAGACCCATGTCTGTCACTGTACACTAAATTAAAGTCAAAATGGATCAAAGATCTAAATATTAAAAGGGAAACACTAAATCTACCAGAAGAGAAATTAGGTAAAAATCTTGAAGACAGAGAGGGTAGGCAAAGATGTCATGAACAAAACTCAAAACGCACGGGAAACACTTCAAATAATCAACTGATATCTCATTCTATTAAAAACTTTTGCATATCAAAAGAAATCACCAACAGGGTGAAATGACAACCCATAGAGTGGGAAAAAAATTTTAACCAACTTTCCCTCAGATAAAGACTTCTATCTAGAACATATAAAGAATTGAAAAAAATCAGACCCCTGCTAAATTCAAAAACCTAATCCAAAAATGGGCAGTCAAGATGAAAACACAATTCTCAGTTGAAGAAATACAAATAGAAAATAAATAAATGAAAAAATGTTCAACATCATTTGTCTTTCAAGAGACAAAAATTCCAACAACACAGATTCCATCTCACCCCAGTAAAAATGGCCATTATCAAGAAATCAACCAGGTGAAGAAGTCAAGATGGCCGAACAGTGAGCAACAAAATACAAAGCATCCTGGGAGAAACAACTCATATGTCAGAATAAAACACCCTGGAGAGACCCAGACAGAGGGAGATGTATCCTCTTGACACAGGAAGAAATTAAAATGTAAAAAAGCTTGTCAAACACATTGGGACTACAACTGAAATAGCTAAAAACTACAGGATACAGTGTTTTTGCTGTGACCCGCCAACTTTGCGCTGGTCTGAATTTGCACGAGCTTGAATCCACGCCAGCCGGCAGAGCTGCCCAAACTCAATCCCACTGCCACTCACAGGAGCCACAGCAGCACTGAAGTTGGGGGTTGTTGAGCCCAACAGAGCCAGCAAAGGGACCTTCATTAATCCATGGTCAGTGCTGGGAATGAGACCTCCCCATGGGAAGGGTGTGAGCAAATGGGTGACATGTTGGAATTGGGCAGGAGAAGCCTGAACTTGGAGTGACAGTGACTTCAGTTGGTTCCTCCCTCCCAAGAGCAGATTCCTGGGATTTGCTTGGACTGGGCCACACCCCTGGCTGGGACCCAATGAGCTGTCCCAAATTGATTCCCTGTGCCTAGGACGCAATAACTGGGTGAAGGCCCCCAAAGTTTGGCTGGCCCAGACAGGAGGGGCAGGTAGGAGAGTGTGGAGGTCCCTTGCCAGCGTGCTTCGGAGGAACCATGGCCAACAGGGAAGAGGGCTTGGACCTGCACTGTAATCTGTGTGGAGGAAGCCAGGACTATGACAGGAGAGAGAGGCAAGATGAAGCCCCCAGCCCAGAACCCTCAGAGCACTGATCCAGGAGAAGGAAAAACAAGGGAGACTGAGGGCGGCAAACACACAACATCAGACATGGCTTCAATGGACATTAAGAGATATCTTCGGGACCTTGTACATGAGCTCAAAGCTGAAATATTAAATCAGGTAAAGCAGGATATGAGTAAAGTAATAAAGAATTGCTCTCAGGAAGCATCTCTCAGGAAGATACAGACAGAAGAAGGGAGGAACACAAGGAGAGAAACATTTGATAAGGAATATAAAGAAAATATAGAATAAATGAAGCAGATTCAAAGAGACTATCAGGAAATTAAAAACTCCATTGAAAGCTGGCAAAATGCCTTAAAAGAAACTAAGGATAGACTGTCAAAACTTGAAGACAAGTTTGCAATGTGTGATCATCAAAGGAAAGATCTCTTAAGAAAACAAGGAAACAGGCAGTAACAATACAACGGCTAGAAGATGACAAGAGAATCTACAATTTAAGAATAAGAAATGTGAACAAAGAAGCAGGAATACATTCAGGTGAATTACAAAGGCTATTCATGGAAATAATTAAGGAAAACTTCCCAAGCATGGGAAAAGAAAATGACATTCAGTTATGTGAGGTATACAGAACTTCAGCCACCTACAACCAAAACAGATCTACATCCAGACATATAATAATCAAGATACCAGAAATTCAATATAAAAACAGAATATTAAAAGCCATCAGAGAAAAGAAACAGATTACCTATAAAGGTAAGCCCATCAGGATCACGGCTGACTTCTCAACACAGACCATCAGATCAAGAAGAGCTTGGAGGAAAGTATTCCAAGCCCTGAAAGAAAATGACCTCCAGCCCAGATTGATGTATCCTGCAAAACTGTCACTAGAAATTAATGGAGAAACAAGATGTTTCCATGACAAAGAGGAACTGGGCGAGTTTGTGATCACCAATCCAACCCTACAGAGAATACTGAAGGACATTCTAGAGAGAGAAAAAAAAATACCAGGATTTTAGGAACAGTAGCAGAAAGGCCTCAGTGAGTGGGACAGGCAGTAGAATGAAGGAGAAAACTAGACAAATAAGGGCAGAAAAATACCATAGCAGAAATGAGGCAGAGAAGGATGGCTAGAATCTCTGACATAGATGGCCTTGATGCACTATATTGTTAATAGTGCCCAAGGATTTAAAACCCACATTATTCACACTACTCTGCTTAGATGTATTATATTCTGTTCCAGTCATTCTACCTGTACTAGATTTGAGGGCACAGACAGTAATCCTAAAAATAATAGGATACAGTATGGTAATCATCCTTAATTTCCTATTAACTTAATCTAAAGCTCTGTAAAACCTACACTGTTTTACCATGACTGATCGTAATCGAATCTGGTTTGTTGGATCATGGTTTTGTATTGATAGATTTTATTCAAACCTGTTATGATTGATAGTATCATGTCTGAGAGTATAGGCAACTGCACTTAAGATGACAAGATTCACTGGAATATCCACTATGGTTTGATTATTACTTGCCTTTGAAGTTTTATACTGGCTACAATGTTTTATTTTAACTAATATTGTTATGTACTGCTATATTCAATTATGCCTGATGATATAGACAATTCTATTGAAGATGATAAGAGACAACGCAGTAATCATTGTAGATCACTTTGTCCTGTGGTTTTATACGACTTTTTGGTTTCACGTTTTTATAGGAATTTGTTTTGTTTTGTCTTGCTAAGTTTTGTTTTTCCATCTAATACAGAAAGGATAGAAATACATGTAGAGACTCATGCATGCATAGCTGTTTACACTCTCACTGTTTGAATATCTACTTTGTATGCTTTAATTTTGTAACTTGAACAACTATTTCTCCCATCCAAGTACTAACCAGGCTCAACCCTGCTTAGCTTCTGAGATCAGATGAGATAGAGTGCTGAACAACTATTTCTAAGAGGACAATGTGTAATTTATCAACTAGTGATTTCTTATTGTTTATCTTTTTTTTAAATTCCATATTATCTCTACGCTTTACATGCTTTTGTTTGTCTTAAAAAACAAAAAAAGAAATCAACCAATAACAATTGCTACAGGACCAATGGGGAAAAAGGAACACTTCTCCACTGTTGAAGGGAATGTGGATTGGTGCAATCACTATGGAAATCAGTGTGGAGAATGCTCAAAAAAAACTATGATTAGAGATTCCATTTGACTCAGCTAATTCCCTTCTGAACATCTTCCTGACAGAAGTAAGAACATCATATCACAGCAATATATATGCACCCATGTTTAAAGCAGCACAATTGTAATATCTAAATGTCCATTAATTGAGGAATGGATAAAAAAAGATGTATTTTTATACAATGGAGTACTATCCAGCTCTAAAGAAGGTTATACCTGAGACATTTATAGGGAAATGGATGCAATTTGAGACTGTACTCATAAGTGAAATAAATCATACTTGCATGTGTAAACATTGCATTGTTTTCCTAGTGTAAAATGTTGAAAAAGTAAATAAGATCCAAAATGTATAATAGATATTGTGAAATGGGGAAAAAAAGCGTTTAAAAGGAAAGAGAAACTGGAATGTGGCAAAGGAGAAAAGAAGGAAGAGAAAAGAAAAAAATGTATGTATATTTATACATATAAATACATACATATATATGTACATGCAAAAGAGTTAAGATAATTATACTACTAATTGTATTAGCTCATTGAAAAGAAAGCTTTTTGCCTATATCATCTGATCAATTTTCCATGGTTGTATCTTGTAATATGAGCAACTAATTTGAAGATAACAATATACAATTTACTAACTATTGTTACTCTCCTTCAGACTGATTTTGGAATTTTGCACCATTGTTTTTATTTTTTTTCTTTAAAATAAAAAAATATTTCTATTATTAGTGCTACTAAACTGAAACAGTTGTTGCCTTATATTTTGAATGGCAGCAGTCTCATCTGAAAAATGTGCCTATGAAAGGAAAGGATTAGGGTCTAGTGTGTGAGTGGAAATTTCTCAACTAGAGAAGTATTCTTTTCAGGCCTTTTTCTACTAAGAAACTTCAAAAATAGGTTTATCATTCAGCCATTTTGAAATTGTGAAGAATTGAACCAGAAGGAAAATCTGTTCATGTGTAAAATAAGCATGGTGGTGGTAAACCTTGGTAGTAACTGCTGGGAGTGAGGAGACACAGAAGTACTAACTGAAGAATTACATGTCTCAAAAGATTGGATGAGGTGAGGTAGGCACTAAAAAAAGAACCACTGATGGGAATATCAACAGAAAAGAGAGAAAATGAAGTGGGGAATCAGATATGAAATAGCATCAATACCCAACTTTACAACTCATAATTTTACTTGAGGTTTAAAGAATGTATGATCCAACCATGCATGACAAACTTTACTTAAGTCTTAGGGTTCTCTAGTTTCAAATGGTTGGAACCTTCTATTATACTACCATACTGAGGCTCCACATTCCCTTACCCTGGTTTCAGGTGCTCTGGTTTTCATCTCTTTGATCATTTCTTTAATTTTCTCCTAAATTTTGTCTTAGATATAATTAGTCTACCTGCCTCCCCTCCAACTAACACCGTTGAAGACCAGAACATTTCCATATTTCACATGCTTTTGTTACTGTTAAAAACTCAATTCATCTACAGGTTATCACTTACTACTACTATGGAGACACTAAATTTTTTTTATAAAGCATAGACTTGCTCAGATAGTTTTCTAATCAAATTGCTTAGTTGTTTAGTTATCATGTACATATAGATAACAATATTAGCTATCTGAATTGCTTTTTTCAGATCAAATTATCCTCATAACTTTAGCTTCAATGCATAGAAATTATTTTCTGGCATCTTATTAATTTTCCTTGCATTATTCTGAAACTTTTCATAGTTGTTAATATTCCTCATACATAGCCTATAAGAGGAATTATAATTTTTATAATTTATATGGTACCAAAATTCTGATATAATACAAAGGTCAAAAGTCAGGAATGTGTGTTGTGTGTGTGTGTATATTCTGATTGTATGTGTGTATGTTCATCTGTAGGTATTTGAGCTTATCTAGAGAGAATATCTGGTATTTTCATTTAGATGTTTGACATTATACAGTTAATATGACCCAATTGGCTGTGAATTCCAAGTCCCTTTTATTTGGTGGCCAATTGATGGGTGCATGATTTACAAATCATCAAAAGATTTGTTGCAATCAAGATGTACTCTAGTACATCTATCATTTCTCCTTGATCTTTCATATTAGATTATCTTAAAAGGCTTTCATTTTGAGTAAAACACATTACTCATAGTCCATTAAGTGCTTGTCTTAAACTTCTTTGCAAATTAATTGTATCAGGGTTTCTACCAGTATTTTAAGTTTTCAGGTGAGTTTATTTCTCTCTTCTGCTTGTTATATGACTTGTGACTTCATTTAGTCTTCTCTGAGTGACAGATTTTCCTGTTAACACCTTCAGGTAAAATCTTTAGGGAACCTGGCATATGAATAAAAAGAATGTATTAAATTCCTAGAAAAATATTGATATTTTTGATAAAATGTATTACATTCCTAGAAAAATACTGATATTTTAAAAATATCTAGAATGTGAAGTTGTTTCTGTTGTTATAAAGTTCCTACTATAATTTTCTGCCAGTATTTTAAATGCATATTGAATGCTTATATATATCATTTCCATTCTTAGTTGTGCATTTAATATCAGACTCAAGCAAGATTGTGAAGATTTCTTTACTTTTTTACAACCACTAAATTGGTAGACTCTTCAGGTCTACCAATTTTAGAAGGGCTAAAACATTGGAAATTGTTAAAAATTCTAGAATTTTCATTTTATGCACGTGTCAAATAATACACAGCACAAAGTCAATGCTATTTCATCGTGATGTTACATCAATGATACATGAAGATACACTCTCTGCTAGTTAAGCATCTACATTTTAAATTTCTAATTTTGCATATTGATATATTTAGAAGAAAGCATGATATAAAAAAAGGAAGTGGGATAGATTTAGGCATCCCATAGACATTCTCTGAGTCTCATTTGGGCCCCCCACACACACATTGTGTGACCTTGTATGAGTAACCTAATCTCTTAGGGCCACTGTTTATCAGTAGATTACCTACTTCCCCAGTTTTGTAAAAGACTTAAGGAAGATTGTGTAATTAAGCACAGCACAATGTGTGACACATTGCAATTGATACATAAATATTAGGATCCAATGATTCATAGGTTTGTCTGACAATTTGTGGGAAAATCTGCTAAAATATTTTAGGATAATTTTTTGCTCATTTCATCAGTTTAAGGTGAATACAACAGCATGTCATTTAGATACACTCATTTCCAGTCTTATTATTTCATATTAGCATTGTATTACTGGTGCTGTCAGATAAAGCAGAACCACTCATAAAAGGTACTGTTATAGACTATGGGGCATGATACTCAACAGTGGATTCATTCACTGATGAATTCATAGACAGCTGTGTTGTTAGGAGAGCCTAGAAGGAAAAGCTGTGTCATAGGGGATGTGGCTGTGTAGGGTATGTCTTCCTCCCTGGTCTTCCTTTTGCTCTCTGGTGGTCATGAGGTGAGCAACTTTCTTCTTCCATACCCTCATCCATGTTGAGCCATCCTGCCATGGAACCTGCCAACTATGAACTGAATCTTCTAAAACCTTGAGCTAATTTAAACCTCTCCTATTTTAAATTGTAGGTGTTGAGGATTATGTCCGGTCAGGAAACCTGACTCACAAAGGTAGCACCAGCACATATATGAACTCTGAGATCACTTTAAACCATGGATCAGACAGTATTCAGATCACGGACACAAAAAAGAAATTGGGTTGGGCTAAAATCAAATAACAGAGTCCATGAAATATCATCATTCACTACATGCCAGATCTGTCAAAGTGACACGTTGTCAAGAGATGTTCATGCCTCCAATCAAAGCTAGGACTTCATTTATCTAACACAGCTTAGCTAGTGAGCTTCAGTGCTCTCTGAAACAATTATCAGGATCTTGTAAGTCACTTCTGATCCTAGAATTACCCATTTATCCATTATCAGCAACATAGAAAAACTAAACAAATTTTCTGAAGTCAAGGATCTTAAACATACTAATGACTAATACTATATCTTTAACACTCAGAAAAAAAATCTAACATACAATATATCATCCAAAGTTCTTTGCTGAATGAATAAATGAATGAATGAAAGTTAAATCTAGCAAGTTCTTGTACAATCAATCAGCCTGCAGTGTGACTGAGCTATAAAATTTTTAGAATCAAGGGTTACATAGGAGACCAGCTTCCTATTGAATCAACCTTTATGGTTTTTAAATATTTCTCAAAATGTCTGTGTATAATTTCTTGCTTTTCTAAGCATAGTCTACTGAACATAATTCCATTTTTCAATGATATAACAGATTATTGAATCTTCAGGGTTATCACACTAAATCCACTGTCATCTTTATCTACAGATATAGACATAACAGAGATAAGAGGAATGAAGGAAGAATGGGATTAAAATGTTTAATACTTTCATTAAATATCAAATATTTAAATCAAATATTCAAATCACAGAAATTTTTCTAAAATTCATATAGAGAAAAATATACATATTTTTCTATGAATTTGCTATCTGAGGTCAGAATAATTCTGAGTGTAATTAAATTTATATTATCATCAAATACCTTCTTTTATTCCAGAAATTGTCTGTAAGTACCTGTTGTATACAATAAGATTAATGTGCTATACTCTAGGAATAGATATAATGATAACGTAGCATTTGAACTTGAAAATCTCAGAGATTAACTGTAACTCAACATGTTCTGAGAATTAATTCTCTAACAGATGCAATTACATGAGACTGGTTGACTAACAGTGACTATGGTGTTCGGGAGGACTTGTCAGGAGCACCATGTAAGAAAAATATGAAGAAGAGCAGTTCAGCGATGCACGGTTACTGCACCGTGACTCGCCATGGTGCACCGTCCACATTGCATATATATGGGCCCCAACATGCCTTCCTGCTGAAGGAACCCTTTTATCAGTTTCTATGTCCTCAGATGCAAGTAAACAGGATACTTCAGAAAATAGCTGAAATAATAGAAGGTTTCTTTCTCAAAATCTAAAGAAAAATGGACCCGGGATGGTTTAGTGCTTGGCTATGTCAGCCAGACTTTACTCACCATTTTGCTCGTCTCCTCAGCAATGGCATCTACTCTTGGGCTTATTATCATCGTGTGGTCATAAGACAGTTTCCAAAATTCCAGGTGTCACCACATCCAAATGCATTAAGAAAGGTGAGCACATGTGATTAGTTTCTGTTTTATTTTTCTTAGTTTTTAGCAAGGTATTATCAACAGATAAAAAGAATATATATTTACAATGTACAAAGTGATTTTTATATATCTATACATTGTGAAATTATTAAATCATGATATATAACCATTCCATCACATATTTATTTTTTCCTGTGGTAAGACCATTTAAGATCTACTCTGCTAGAATTTTTCAAGTATATATTAACTATGGTCATCATACTGTGACATAAATCTCCAGAACTTTTTCATCTTGCCTGATGGAAACTTTGTACCTTATGAACATCTCTGTATCCTAACCCTCCCCTAACACACAACACACATGCAAGCACACATGCATGCATACACACATGCACACTTTTTTAAGGAAGAAAAGTTATTCACAAAAGCCACACACAATATTCACCCTTACGTCTCATTGTCCTTAACCTATGACCATTGCTAGCTTCAAGGACAACTGGGAGATTAGGAACACAACTGAGTAATATTTTTATCCTCAATATTGTGAAGCAGTTCCTACTAGATGGAAAAAGAAATGAGTGGAAAGGTCTTGAGTAGGCAACTCACAATACTATATATCTAAACTACTCTAAGACTTTTGATCTCCAGAACAAAATACTTGACAAACACTAAGTTTTTGTGTGTTTTGTGTGTATTTTTTGACAAATTCTATATCTGAAAAAACTTCATTTTGATTTTAATAGCTTCTCTTTTTTTTCCTTTCTCAAGAGTAGTTTGCTTCTGCTAAACTTCCTGTTTTTTATTTCACCAAGATATACATAAACAATGTGTTACAGTATTATAGTTATTTTCTATATGCATAGAAGAAAATTAGACCTAGAAATGGCTTAAGTGACAGCAAATAATTATATACTGAAATCTAGATCCTGATAGAGAAAATTTTTTTAGGAAGTCTCAATTTTTTTATATTTCCATAATATAATATGATCACATACTATACACTCTCTCTCTCTCTCTCTCTATATATATATAGAGAGAGAGAGAGAGTGTATAGTATATGTAGTATATACTATATATATACATACTACATATAGTATATATTATACATATGATATATATTACACATATACTATATACTAATATTATATATATATGTATATATATATACACTATAATATAAATTTTGGAAAACATCATACTATATTATGATAATTCTGTATACTATAGTGAAATTTGTTATTATAACATAATGTAACAATGAATCCTTGCCATATTTTAAATTGATTAGTGTGGCATAATGTGCTCTAATTAGCATTGCATAGACTACTGAGTATAGGCTTAAAGTATTACAGTGCAATAGGTCATCCTTTATTCCAGGAGCCCACCATCTTCCCAGCATGACATAGTGCCTAAGAGAAATAGTTCTGTAAAAGGCAGAATTCAAAAAAAGACGTATGAGGTTAATATAAATTCCTTGCTCTCCTTCTTTCCTATATTTTACCCATGTCCATTTGGAAAAACTAAATTGCCAGCAAATCAAAAGAATGCATTTGCCAAGAGATAAGATGAGCCTTTTAAAAGCCCACAAGTAGCTAAGATGTACTTCATCCTTGAGAGGAGAGACTATAGGCCATTTGAAAATTCTGTGAGATGGATTCTATGCTTAAGATCAATAGATTTAATACTGAATAGAAGCTTCCATAGTTACCATGGTGAGCAAGGCTTTGGCTCTAATGACAAGGTTTGCATGGATTGTGGGAATAAATTCTTTATGAACAACATAGGGTTGGCACCTTTATGCAGCTCATCTTCAGCACATTTCTGAGAGTCAGAGGCCCTTCAACAGATGGTGCCTTTGAAGACAGAGTAGAAACTGGGTCATTTCATTCTGGGGCTTTCAAAGACAGCTTTTCTAAACCAGGCAAAGTTCTAAACAACTCCCAGTGTCTGTAGCTATAATTCAGGACTGTATCTCTGTGTTTTCTTAACCTCATTCCCCAGGATGAAAATTTATCTACAAAACAAATAAAAATAGAATTTTTCCAAAGCAAAAAAACTTTGGTCAGGGCAAAACTCATTTGAGCAGAGGCCTGTAGCATACATCTAAAGAGTTGGAAAGGTCAAAGATAGAGCTTTTCTAAGATGCTATCAAGAATTTTTAAAAGGGATGAACCAGAAAAAGTGATAGAATGTTATGTTCCTGAATCATAGGTTGTTCATTATATTTTGATCATGTAAATTATTGTGTAGTTATTCAGAAGAGTGTTTCAGTATAGACAGTGAGTTTTGGTTAATACACACTTCAAAAATTGAAAGATTATAAGGGGCTACAGATTGGTTTTAAAAAACCAGAGAGAGAGAGGTTGATGCTACCAGTCTTTTGGGTCATGTCACCTAGAACTATACTAATTCCAAAACATATCTCATAGATCTGGAGAAAACAATCCTAAAAGTCATCTGGAACAAGGAGAGACCTAGAATAGCAAAGGTAATCCTGGGCCACAAAGGTAAAATGGGGCATCATAATCCCTGACTTGCAATTATATTGTAAAACTACTATGGTAAAATCAGCATGGTACTGGCAAAAAAAAAAAAGTCTTGAAGATAGGTGGAACAGATGATAAGCTGTAGAAACAACTCCACACATACTAAGCCATCTTGTCTTTGGTAAAGGTTATTATAACATAATGTAACCTAACCTTTGGTAAAGGTGTCAAACACATTCACTGGAAGAAAGATAGCCTCTTTAATAAATGGTGTTGGAAAAACTGACTTTCCAAATGCGAAATATTAAAATTAGGCCCATGTCTTTAACCATGCAGTAAACTTAATTCTGAATGGATCAAAGATCTAAATATTAAAACAAAAATATTAAATCTGCTGGAAGATAGAGTAGGTAAAACTCTTCAAGACACTGGTGTAGGCAAGGACTTTATATATAAAACTCTGACCACACAGGAACTATCACAAAGAATAAACAACTGGGGTCTCATCTTATTAAAAAGCTTTTGCATAGCAAAAGAAACCACAAACAGAGTGAAAAGACGACCCATAATGTGGGAAAGAATTTTTGCCAGCTGTTCCTCAGGCAAAGGATTACTATCAAGAATATATTAAAAAAATTCAAAAAAGTCAGACTACCCAAATTCAAAGACCCAATCCAAAAATGGGCATCTGAGATGAATACATACTTCTCAGATGTAGAAATACAGACAGCAAATAAATATATGAAAAATGTTCAGCATCACTGGTCATTCAAGAAATGCAAATTAAAACAACACTGAGATTCCACCTCTACCCAGAAAGAGTAGCTATTATCAGGAAATCAACCAATAACAAGTGCTGGAGGGGCTGGAGGGGAAAAGGATCACTTCTCCACTGTTGGTAGGAGTATAGACTGGCAAAACCACTATGGAAATTCTTCAAAAAACTAGGATTAGAGGTCCCATTTGACCCATATGGCAAAGCTGAGTGAATTGCAACTTCAGGTTGGGCAAGGACTTACTTAGCAAGATCTTATCTCAAAATAACATATAGAAAAATGGGGAATGAGATGGGGGCACAAATCTCAGTGTGAAGGCCCCAAGTGCAACACCAAGTACCATGTCTTCCCCCAGAAACTGCATGCTTGTTATCTGAAAATCATTGTGGAAAGAGTCATTCTTTGAAAGAAATCAATTCTCTCTCTCTCTCTCTCTCTCTCTCTCTCTCTCTCTCTCTCTCTGTCTCTCTCTCTCCCGACAGGGTCTTGTTATGTAGTTCAGGGTGGCCTTGGGCTCACTTTGTAGCCTTGGCTAGTTTCAAATTTACAATGATCCTCCTGCCTCAGCCTCCTGAGTGCTAGGATTTCAGGGGTGCACCACCATCCCTGGCAAGATTAATTCTTTGAATATAAAAGAATTTTATATACAGTGGAAAAGCAAAGCAATAATATTTAACCCAGTTATCATTATGGAGAATTGCTTATATTTTAAAAATTGTTTTATATTTTTAATATATGCTTTGCATATGTTGACCCTAATAATTGTAACAGCCTTCATGGTAAGGATTATGCTTGTATTATAGTTGAGGAAACTAAAGTTCATAGAAGTTACTCACTTTCTAAAGTACCACAACCTTGGATTGAAAATAAATCTGAGATTCTGAGGGCAGAGACTATAATTTAGCTTCTTATTGTTTGTTAATGCCAGAATAAAAGACTTCTAGATAAAGTAATTCCTGAATTCTTCACCTTGTAGATAATGATGAATAATCTGAGTTATAGGAAAACTGTGGACTTTAAAATGGCAATTACACTCCTTAAACCGCTTCCATCAAAGACTCAGATTCTTGTTATTTATATTTGCGGTTCTCTCTTTTTCCTTAATACACCTTGGTTTTGTCAGTTCTAGTTCCTCATACAAAGAAAATATGTAATTTAATGAGAATTACTCCACAGGAGTGCTGTGAACATTTAATGAACAATGTCTTTGGATCACCTACCACAGAGCCTGACAAATACTAGATCTTTAATGAAGAGCAACCAAAGCAACACACAGAGAGAGAGTGGCTCTCGTCTCCTCCTACTGCTTAATGCTATGTGACCTCAGCTAGGTTGCTCAAACCCTGTGAACACCATCCTTACCAGAGTTAAAATGTGGCTAATAATAATAATAATACCAATTTCTCAGAATTCTTATGCTTCTGATTAGATAACACATTTCAAACACTTAACCTATAAACAACATACATTTGCTTTCAATTGTCCTTTCTCCTCCCTAGAAAGAGTTGCAAGAAAAGTAGTACATTAAAAAGACAAAGCAATACCTGACTTTGATCTTCTGCATTTATAGGTATGCCAATCTATGTTGCCAGAAGCTGATTTTTCATCTGAACAAACAAAGGGCAAATCATGGGATTTAGGGCCTCAGAGAGAACCTTAGCTAAAATCTAGCTCAATGTAACTGAGTTCAGAGATGATATAGTAAGGGTTTATGAAAGAATTAACTTTTCAGTGTTGCTTGTTTAAAGCAAACCCAAGAAAAGAATCTAATCTCTCGATTATAATTTCATGTTCTTTTGACTACTGTTAAATGTAAATATTTGGCAGGTCAGTTTAGCACTATTTCATATGAATCACTAGCCATTTTTCCCAAATGTTTAACCAATTATGTTAATTTAAGTAAACTATTTATTGATAAGTTTAAAATTCAAGTAAAAGAATTTAACCCTACTAAATACATATATTTAAATTGCTAAAAGGAGTTTAAGATAAAAATATTAATACTGTCATTAAGTTAAAATGTCTAAAGTTAAAATTCAGAAAGCACTAACCATGAATTAAAATAAAGATGAGAGATAAAATCTTTGAAAAGTAAAGTAGTATTTTAAAACCCTGAGTGCAGAATATTTTCTGCACCCAGGAAGTTCTCATCCAACAATTTCTTGCCATGACATTGCACAGTGGAGCTTTGTTAGGCAGTCTTCAATTGTATCACCTTGGAGTTTTACATGTTTTAGAGTTTTAAATGTGGTCAGGACTCATCTGGGTTACTATAGCAAATATGCTCATTCACGGCCACTTACTGAATGAGGAGGGCTCTCTTTGTTCCAGGCATGGTGGTAGCAGCTTGACCTGTAATGGTGAAATGAGATATGATCCGTATTTACAAAAATCCTAGGGTGGTTACAATAGGAGAAACAAGCAAGTCACCAAGAAACTATAATCCAAGAAAATGTATGTTAAGAGCTGACATTTAGGGTCATTCAAATCAATAGCTAATATTTATTAAACACATATTTTATACCAATTAATCCACTAGACCTTTTCAGGCTGCTTTACAAAACTTTCCTAGAGGGTTATATGATTAGCCTCAGAAAACTGCGAAGCAGCTGGTCAAGGTCACTGAGCTAAATAACAGGGAAGGCAGAACTAGAATCAGCAGTCCACTGAGTCCACACCTTGTTAATAAAGATGATCCTATGATTAATTGGTGGGAAGAATACAGCATGCCATGGAGACCACAGGACAGGCTCCGACACCAGCACTTGTGGGTTAGCAACCACTTCCTAAGGGGCATTAGCATCAGAACAGAAAGGGAAGCTGAGACTGTGTCCATTAGGGAAAGATTTTCAAAAGGCTTCCATGTACGTAAGTGCAACAGAACCACTTTCCCATTTTATTAAGGACAGTACACGACATTCAAGTCCCTTCTTGCTATAGGTCAACTTCACCTTGCACTATTCTACTCCTATGCTTCTTAGATGTTAAATGAAAAACTTAACATTTCCCAGCTGCTTTAAAACACAAGTTTGCTTTTCCTTCAGGCTTGTTATTTTTCTGTCTGCATTAGAGCTCTGCTCCTAAGTAACATAGTCAGTTTGCAGTTCTTGTGTAGCTATTGTTTACTCCAGGGAACTTTCCTTTGGCCCATACAGGCCCTAACTAAATTGGTTTTAGGGTCCTTAACTCGCATCCCAGAGGTCCCCACTATTATCATTATGGCACTAAGCACACTACTAAACCCACAACCAAATACCTGCCTTTTCCTTGAGACCATAAACACTGTTTAATAAGGACTGTCTTATTCATTTCTGTAATCCTAGAGTCTGGCACAATGTCAGACACATAGTAGGTGCTAATTATTTTTTAAATACACAGAAAGTTCTAAGTTTATGGAGTAACATCTCCATCTTGTGGCCTTTTAGAAGACTTGGGTAAGACTATTGTCCTCTGCTGTGTTTTCAATACCAAAAGCACAGGTGGGCTCTCAAGATCCTTGTGGCATACACTGGATGAAATTAAAGTAAAAGTGTGATGACATCTGCAAATTCAATGTTTTCTACCATAAATTGAAACAAAGGAGAAATATTTGGAAAGGAATAAACCTAAATAAATAGTCGTAAACAGAAATGAGGCCTTGCACCACACAAACCAATTGCATTAGCTACTTCCACTTACAAAGCAAAGGATTTTATTCAGGTTTATCTTTTGAAAGGACATTCCCAGGAACATATTTCATTCTGAGTCATTTTCAGATTCACTGCCTTTTTCAAACCATACAGCCTCAGATGAAAGAGAAGGCAGATATTCTAAACTGTGGCACTGCCAAGCCCAAAACACAAATTCACTGGCTGCTGGCCAAGGTTGCGGTCATGCTGCCTCCGCTAAATCACAGTTGGGTTTGTTAATAATTAAGCAATGATCAGTTAGTGAACAATGGAATGGAATGATGGCGTGTTATCGTTCCAACTCATTTTATTATGAACTCATCATAATTAACACATAGCTTCTTTCCTTGCTAAACATGGTCCAGAAGAGGATGATGATACATAGATTAATGTTATGACCAAAATGGAATTAAAAACAATAAAATTAAAGTTTTAAAGGGGAATTAGAATTAAAGTGGAAATTTTTCTATACAAAAGCATTGTGTTTTGGCTGACAAGTCTATTCATTCTGAAAATAATCATCTAAAACTTCAGAATCTCATGTTATTTTAGAGAAAAGAAGCTGCAAGGAAGACTATGATTAAAAGGGATAGAAAATTTTAAAAAGGCTTTGTTGTCCCCCAAATAATTATTGGTAGTACTTAAAGAAGCACTTCCTGTGTGCCATAAACTATGATAAGTTCATCACGTGAATTATCTATTTAAATTTTAAATAACCTTGCAAGTCGGTTTTATCACCCCCATCTTAAAGATTAGGACATGGGGCACAGGAGGGCAAAGAGTCTTCAGAGTGAACCAGAGATACAGCACTTCAAACTCCAGAGGTCATGTTCTGCCCCTTTGCACAACTAATAGTTAAACTTTTTCCCTGTCATTCAATTATCTAAGACCTGTTTTTGAAGGGGTGTCAAATTTATGATTTCCTGTGACAAGCTGGATTGTCAATTTGATTAACTTCAATGCCTTCTAGGGCTAGGGGATTAGTAAAGCACACTTCTGGGCATCCCAGTGAGGTGTAGCCTTGGGACGACATCTGGTTCCTGGCCCCATCCACTCTGGCTTTTCTCTCTGTCTGCTTCCTGGCCATTATGGAACCAGCTTTTCTCTGCCATGCTCTTCTGCCATGATGCTTCTGCCTTGGAGCCAACTCACCATGGACTGAAACTATGAGTCAAATAAAACTTTTGTCCTTTAAATTGCAAGTGTCAGAAACTTTGATCAGCAATGGGAAAGCTAATATATCTCCCTTCCTAGACATTCCATTGATGTCATCTGTACCCTTTTATTTAGTAAAAATTTCTATCAAAATAATAAGGCACAGTAGCATCACAACAGCAATGAATTTGGAGTTGAAGAATTTGAATCTTATTTATTAGTTTATTGAAACTTTCTCAAAGTTTCCTTAATTTGTAAAATAGGCCAACACTTATTTACAAAGTTTTTGAGACAAATTCATAAAAAGGCTTTGAAATGGCCTAGATAGTAGGTGTTCGAATATGTATTGGCTCTTAACTATTGTCTAAGTGATTTTGCTTCTGTTCTACATCCCTCTCCCAAATTGCAAGACTCCCCACTCTCATATAACAAATATAGGGATATGAAATTGATCATTGTATTAGTCAGGATTCTCCAGAGAAACAGAATCCATAGAATGTATTATATAGAACTTTAATACAATAATAGATTATATATTAATTTTTATATATAATATATATAGAAATATAGAGATAAAGAGAGAAATGAGAAAAGAAGAGAAGAGAAGAGAAGAGAAGAGAAGAGAAGAGAAGAGAAGAGAAGAGAAGAGAAGAGAAGAGAAGAAGATTCCATAATGGCTGTTTGCAACCTAGAGGGCCAGGAACACACTAGTTGTCAACCTAAGAAGATGTGAACCTCAGAATGAGAGAGAGGTCAATAATATAGCCCCAGACTGTATAAGCTCCATGTAGGGCTGCTGGCACAAATCTGGCTTCAAAGACTGAAAATCTGGAGTCTGATGGCCACAGGTGATACCAATACGTCCACTCAAGAAGAGTCCAGTGCATGTGAACTAGTTTTTTATTCCATCTGGGCTCTCAGCCTACCTGATGATATCATCATTCAGTTCAAGTATCCTCACTCAGTTCATTGACCCATATACTGATTTTCTTTGGAAACACTTTCACAGAAGTATACTTCACCAAGTTTCTCGACATCATCCAATCCAGTCATGTTGACAACCAAAATTAACCATCAAAGTAATAGAGGTATTATATTGATAGAATAAATTTACTTGCTACTGCTTTCCAAAAATTTGGAAAGTTATACCGAGTCCAGAAAAACTATTTGCCTTCAATTTTACCTCATAAGCCAACCAAATCTACCCCTTCTAGCCACTGGCAAAGATCTAATTAGCCCAACTATAAAAGTTAAATAGCTCTATAAGTCATCATTCAATGTAGAAAAGCAAATAAGCTGGAAAAAAGTGCTTCATTTATTTTTCAGGTAGATGCAATCAGCCAATGATTTCTTTATGTATTCAATCCTCTGTAAATATTTATTGAGTTCCTACTATACTTGTTTTTAATAAAATATAATGCCAAGTATTCAGAATATTTAAAGATTGGTAAAATTCATACAAATTGTAAATATTTTCAGACCCTATTCCAGTAATTCACTGAAATGAAATTCGGAGACAGACAAGCTTTATCTATGAAACGCAAAGAAATGAGTGAACTCTCCAAGCTGACAACCTCCCCTCACTAACGAAGCTTCCTCCTCTCTCACAGCCTCCTCACCCCATTGCCTTTTGGAATGGGCACCTCTCTATTATGATTTGGTCACTTATGCAATATGTATAAAGTTATAAATTTTCTTTATCACACTTTGCCCATTGACATGGCCCAAGAACATGAGACTGAGAAAACAAGAAAATACTAGGCAAATTTCTCTTATCTCTTAACACAGAGATAGCAGGGAAAAAAACTTGAAAGGAAAAACAAATTAAACTACCTGCTCTGATGTTAACAACAACAAAAACAACCAAAAGATATTGAAATACTGTTGTAATTCTGACTGCTATTAAATATTATTTGGTATAAATAGGTATAACTTAAGCATGTATCTATAAATGAACAAAGCTCTTAAACTTTCCACTTTCTAAAATAAAGGTGACACTTGCTCTTCCACTCATCTAGGGGTCAGAGAAAGGCATAAAAATGCTAAGTCAAGGAAAGAAAAACACTCTATTATCACATGAGTGTGGCAACATTATTTTTGGACCCAGAAATCTCTTTTGTATTCTGTATCATTTGGTTTTGGAGCTATATAAGGATACAGAAAGATAGAGAGTTGTGATGAGTAGAATAAACCCCCTAAAGATGTCTACAACTTTCTTCCTGAAAACTATAAATATAGTACTTCTTCTGTAAAAGAGACTTCTCAGATATGAAAAAAAAAACTAAACATCTAGGATGGGAGGTTATCTGTATTATCTGGCTGGAGCAAATGGATTCACAAGGATACTTCTAAGAGGGAAGCAGGAGCATCAGAGTCAGTAATGAAAGATGAGAGAATAAAGCAAGATGCTGGAATGATTCAAGGAAGGGGTCACAAGCCAAGGAGTGCAGTGAAGCATCTAGAAACTGGGAAAGCCTCAGAAATGGCACCCTCCCAGAGCCCAGCAAGGAACCAACCATCCCTGCTGACACTTAGCTTTAACTCACTGATGGTGCTTTTGGATTTCTGAGCTGCTTAACAGCCAGATAATAAATGTGTTATTTTAATCCACTAATTTTGGAGTAATTTATTACAACAGCCCTGTAAATTATATGTAGTGATACTTCAGTTGTCAAATAGCTCCAAGCTTGAACTTTCTAATACTCAAATATTAAAGTCTGAAAAAAATCTTCTCAGTATTCATAAATATGTTCAATAGTTGAACAGAAAATCAGAATTTTTAAAAAATTATATAGGCAAAGAGTAAGTCAGGCATTGTGTCTTTCACAGACACAAAGGAATACACTTCAGTCTGAGTTACTCTTGCCCAGAAAACATATAGTGTTTGTATTAGTATGTTAAAAAATTTGTCATTGTGCTTTCTTTTTGTGCTTTACTTGTGTAAAATATCACTAACATGGCTCTAAAGAAAGTTAAGCTAAGATAAGAGGAAAATATGAGAACTATGACACAGTTAAAGAGAAAAAGCATTGTGAAATTTGTTAAAGTTTTGGAAAAATGAATTTACAAATGTAATTTTTGAGCCTCAGGACAAATTATTTGGTTTTCCATTATTTTTTATGGGAAATTTTTGTTCAGTTGGTGAAGTTTTCAGTGTTTGAACACAAATTTGGAATGAATTGGGTTTGACAACCAAGACATAATGTGAAAATCTGTGTTTGTTGGTTAAAAAAGAACAAAGGAATGAGAATCAGACTTTCGTTTCAGCTTTAACTCTGCCATAACTAATTGTAGGATCTTAAACAGGTCACATTACCTCTCTATACCTTGATTTACTGAGGTGCAGAAGGCTTGACACTTGCAGTTTACAGAATCTAGGAAGATCACAGTGCTAAATACCCACTTTTCTCAAAAAAAACTAAAACTAGAACTGCTTGACACTTGCAGTTTATAGAATCTAGGAAGATCACAGTGCTAAATACTCACCTTTCTCAAAAAGAACTAAAACTAGAACTGCCATATGATCCAACAATCTTACACGCAGTAACTATCCAAAGGAAATGAAACCAGTATGTTGAATTGATATTTGCACTTCTGTATTTATTGCAGCATTATTCATGATAGCCAAGATACAGAATCAAGCTAAGTGTTCATCAGCTGCTGGGAGGATAAAAAAAAATGTGGTTCACATATACACTGGAATCTGCTGAGCTATGAAAAAGAAGGAAATCCTTCATTTGTAACAAAATGGATGGAAGGACATTAAACTAAGTGAAATAAACCAGGCATAGAAAGAAAATTCTGCATCTCACTCAAATGTAGACTCTAAGACTAAAGTAGCTGAGGCTGACGAAAGTAGCTGAGAAGGAAAAGATGGAGAGGTTTGGTCAAAAAGTTCTAGGTTACAGTAAGTTAAGAGTAAGGGTTTGGTGGGCTGTTACATAGCAGGATGACTACAGATACTGATAATGGGCTGCATATTTCAAAAACAGCTGAAAAAAGAATCTCAGTGGTGTTGACCAAAAAAGAAATAACAAGTGTTGCAAGAGATGGGTATGCCAATCCTAATTTTGAGCTTTATACAATGTATACAATGCATTAAGACATGATATGGTAACTTGTACAATTTCATGTGTAAAAATATTTTTAAAGAATTTACCATGCTCTTGTCTTCATGATGATGTTCTAAAATTTATATTCTCCTTGTCAACTACACCTCAAGCAGTTGTTCAGCAAGATCATAAATCCTAGACATTGGCGCTGAAGACACTGAGGCAGCTAAAATGTTTCTGTGAACCCTGAATGCACTGTGTTTGCTTACTATGCAATATCTTTTTTAAATCACATGGTGCTTGCTTTTAGCAGGTTTATTTTGGGAACAGTAACTTAGTTCTGGCCTAACATATGGCTTGGCCACTGCACTACACGCACCAGGTGCTTAGCTTCTCCGCTCTTGTGCAGGAATTTTAATAAAAAGCTGTTCCAATCTCCGCCCCAGGTGGTGAGCCAGCCCCACCTGTCACTCCCTGACAGACTGGTGGGCATGGGTGCCTTCCAATGACTACAAGTCATTATTTTGCCTTCTCAGTTTTTCTGCTCTTGCTTCAGGTCGCTGTTGCACATTGCTGTATATTTAGCAACATGATGTCAGCCATTCCTTATTTTTGAGAGCTCACGTGACTTGCATATTCCAACAAAACAGATCCCTCTTTATACCATTGCCCATCTTAAGCCCTCAAGAGAACATAAATAAATTTAAATAATCCCACCATTTATATTTCATTTCCCTCAAAATAAAGAGCCTCATCCCCACCCTCCTGGCACTTATCATCAGTCCTGAGCTAAGGAGGACAGCCAGGAGACACTGTGCCCTTCACTAGCTCTACACAAAGAACTTTTTTTTTTATTAATCTGAGGCTGAGCTGTTAATTGCTTTCAAGCTGCCACATTCTGCACGCATTTTCACCAAATCAAAATAGAAGACAAATACTCTGAGTACACATTTAAGAACCAGATTAGAGGTACTTAACAATTCTGACAGGAGAGCACTCTCCACATTTTGTCAACTTGTCAAAGGATTTCTCTCTCCCTTTGTGAAACTTGCAAGCAGAAGGATAAGAGAATTAGATTTTTATATTCCTTTCTCACAGACTTGTAGATGCCAGGTTTTCCATAGCAGCCACCCTGACAACCACTTTGCCTAGCCTGCAGCCTCTGAAAGCTTGAGGAATAAAATGAGAGTCTTCTAAAATATAAGTTGGAGGTGAGGTGACAAACTATTTTAGCATGCTAGGAATAGATTAATCCCACAGTATGAAAAAGTTTGACCTCTGAAGGTCAAAGAGTGATGGAGTCCTATTTCTCCCTCCCCTTTTGACTCCAGAACTGAAGGTCTCACCTTCCCTGTCCTTCACCTCCCAGGCCAGCATAATCCAGAAGCAGAACTAGATGAGGAAAAGAAGAGCAAAGAACTCACACCAGAGTTCAAAAGGTGAGACTGTGGGGACAGAAGACACAGCAAAATTCAATGATGTACTTTTTAAAATAGATAAACATTTATTTCCCTGAGAAGCATTCAGCTAGTGGAAGTAATTCTTTTTATTTTTTATTTTGTTCTGTGAAGTAGATGAATAAAGAAAGCAGCAATCATATAAAAATAATCTGTACTGTTTTTATGTGACCCTTAGGTTTTTTATCAATCTATCTATCTATCTATCTACCTTGTATCCTCAATGTCCTCAGATAGAAATCAAATGTTATCCATGAATCCAATAAGAACTTGATCCAAGGTCAAGGATCTGGGTTACAAGCAATGGACACTGAAATTACTAATCTGATGAAGGAGACAAGGCACTCACTAAAAAAAAAAAAATATATATATATATATATATATATATATATATATATATATATATATATATGTCATGTCCCTAATACAACTAGCAGGAATGAAAGAGAAATCAGGCTGAGAAATGGAGGTGGAGTGAGCAGAGTGGAATAAACTGCAAGGAACTTGGAACATTCTGAGTGCCTCTACTGATCACCACTATCACCAAAAATAGTGACAACTACTACTACCAAACATCATGATTTTGCCTCTAGAACTTAGGCACTAGCCATTGTCACTGTTGGATTTATCATCAACATCAAAATAGTAACTAAAATCATTTCTCAACTGGATTTGTACCCTTCTCTCAGAAACATTCAAGCATATATAGTGAACATACAGCCTAATAGTAGGGGCCACAGGAGAGGAATATCTGGCCATTTCAGATTCTATAACTTGGGGGCAGGGTCTTGCCTTCCACCAGGACTCACATTTTGGAGGACTGCACAAATCAAAGGATTTTGGATACTGGGTAGCCAAACAGAAGCCAATGTTCTACAAAGTCCTATTCTTCTTCCTACCTAACATCCATTTCCTTGACTTGAAAACAATTCCATTTTCTTCACTTGAAAACACTTCTCTCTTGTATAATGAAATCTTCAACCAACATATTTTCAAGCTTACCCCACAAAGGTAGGCAACCCTATGCCATATCTGTTACTGATTGCAGTTCAAAATCTAGCTGTTTTGAGTGATGTTCCTTCCCCTCTATTTCTGGTGTAACCAAATTGCCTGAGACAGAAAGTTTATCAACAGAACCTACTTTTAAAATGATATGAAGAAGAGTAAGGAAAGACATAGTAAACTAGTCAAAACATACAAGCATACACATGACATACTAAGAAAAGAAACAATGCTCATGGGAGAAAAGTAATATGTATGATTTTTCCCTCTTTTACATGGGTCACTTCCCTTCATCTTCAGCCAGCATTGTAATTGTTGTGGAGCCCTAAGCACATGGATGATACAGCTTCATACCTGGAAGATCTCAACCCTTGTGACTTCAGCCTGTAAGAGGCTGCTATAGTTTTTGATCTTTTGCTTTTTTTTTCATTAATTCTTAATGGTTAGTGAAATGAAAATGAGATGTTGCCTAGGAAACTCCCTATGCTCATCTCTTTTGGGTAATTCATGCTTGTTTCCCCTCTATAATTAAAATCAATCATCCCAGCTGACACCATGATATTGTTTTTTCCATTGTTCCATGAATGACAAAATGGTCAATCTTAGTGTCCAATTCACCTGCAAATGGTTTTTACATTCTCTAGAGGAAGGACTTCTCCTCAATTTATAAAGAGAGACAGAGACAGAGTCAGACACACAGAGAGATACACAGAGACAGAAAGAGAAAAACGAAAACAAAAAAAAAAAAGATGACTAAACTAACAGAATCTAGACTCACCAGGAGAGACAAACTTTGTGACTGAGTCATTAGCTAAATTAAATAGAAGATTCATTTCCATTTCCAGTCATTATTCTGGGATATATGCATTCTGAGTCAGAGAAAGAGCACAGTATTTCATTTGCCAATTCAGAGCACATCCTGGCATTTGTCACACAGTTTCCATTTTCACAGGTATTGACAATATAATTGGGTATTCTCTAGTCCACTTTGCCGTTCTACAAAGCTAATTGCTTCTTGTGATGAGTATACGATAAGATCAGTCAGTTCCATCCATGATCATCAACCATTGCCTAGTTTCTTCTACTGTAGCTTAACTTCTAGCTGACCCTTCCTATTGTAGTCCTTGTTTCATAAGTCAGGAAACTAACAAACATATCTGCCAGTCATTCAAAATATCTATTCTCAAGTAAGTCCTATCTAATATGTCTACAGGAAACTTTATTACTTACTTCAAACTATAAATGCAAATGTAGATATATGTACATTTTCAGATATATAAATATCTCATACATAGTTATTTTTTGTAAATAAATATGTTCTTCTAAGGCAAAATTGGAAAACATAAAAAATAGAATTCATAGTCTTATTACATAAGTGCTAAAATTGTATTTTCCTCATGACTTGTGATCTAAGCACATAACCATCATATATAATATGCCAGCATAAGCTAACATATTCACATGAATGTATGTACATCTAAACTCACTAGGAACTAGGTATAAATATGTTCTGAAACCCACTGCATCCTAATTATTATCTGTCTTTTTTAATCCCCTATTCTTCCTAGTAGACCTCAATGGAGCTTGGGATCACCAGATAATAGTCTGAGTTAGAATTCACTGTAAAATATTCTCTTGAAATATCTGAGTATTTCCCTTGACACAAAGCAGCATTACCATAATGAATGACTACTGGCCCTAAAGAGAAAAAAAGCAGGTATATGAACAGGCTATGCTTTTGGACCTCAAGAGCTGTGTACAAAATAAATCTCATTCTTTTATGCATTACCTAGTATCAGGCATTTTGCTATACCAACATAAAACAAAGACTTAAAGTAAGACTGCATGTGGAGGTGCATGCCTGTACTCCCAGCACGCAGGAGGCTGAAGCAGGAGGATCATCATGAATTTGAAGCCAGCCTTAGCTATATATGAGAGTTCAAGGCCAGCCTACACTATGTAGTGAAACCCTGTCTCAAAAAACAAACAAACAAAGTTAACTACTTTAAAAAGGCATTATGAAATAAATTAATTATTATTTCTAAAGTTCAACAGTGTTTTCAGAAATATTTTTCAATGTTTTAAGAAGAAATGAAGGTGTCCTAAATTGGGAAGATTACTTTGGACAATGAATCTTCTATATGGTTATATTGCTACCCTCTCCAGCAACATTCAGTGTCACTGATCACTTCCTCTGTTAAGAAATTGTCCTTCTACTCTGCTTTTTTGTCATTTCATTAATTTTGTATCTCTTCTTCAATGTCTGTCCAGTCCTCCCCATTCCGGCATGGTCTGTTCTTCTCTATTATCTCTTTTCTCTTCCCACAATTTCAAATGCAATCAATCTTTGAGGGGTTTTTTTATACTAAAGCTCTAGGCTTTACTTCTCTTCTTAACTTGTTTTATACTTTCAACCATGTGTTAGGCATAAACCTGTAAGACTTTAGCTCCTTTCTTCCCACAAAATAAGCTTTCTGAGGCAGATTTTAGGGTCTTAGAATCACACTGGATTTGTTCTGCCTCACTCAGCTCCAGTTCCTTGTTAGTTTCAATCAAATATCTCCATAAAATATGTAGAATTTTGGCTCAGTAATTTTTGAAAGGTCTTCATTGTCTTGAGGAAAAAACTCAAAACTTGAAACGGTCAGTGATTCACTCAACTGTTTCCTAATCTGTCACTCTTCAAACATTATCTCCAGTTCACCCTTTGGCCTCCAGCCATATTCACTGTAATTGCAAAGTGTGTGTTGTCTCTCATATTCACCTTTCATGCTTTCACTTCATCACTGCTGGTCAATGTCCTTCAGCTCCTAATCTTCACCTCTTAAGTGAATTAGATAAATAATTCAAGAATTAAAGAACAGATGAAAGAATTGCAGAAAACAGTTACAACTAGGTCCCTGCCATGCCATTGAGTGTGTGTGCTAGGTAGATCTACCCTTCTTGACTAATCATTAAAGAGGGGGAAGAAAATCACAAAGAACCCTACCACATGTTAGGGAGAGTGAGGAAGGAGGGAGTCTGTCCAGTAGAACCCCAAAAGTGGCAAGATCCTAGTTCTCCTCCTTAGTGTACACAAGAACAAAGGGTAGTATGATGATGCAGTGTCAAATCTAGAATCAATATCTTCTGTATCTAGTGGAGATCATAAGTGTCTATTTAATGTAAAAGAAAGATTAGTATCACAGTATAAGACAGTAGAAAATAACACAGAAGTGAATCAGCCAGACAGTCTCTCTGAGACTCTGACTTTTAATGGTTAGATTCAGTAGGACATGGCAGTTATCTGAATGAAATGATTCAAGACAAGTAGGAATCAGAATGCCTCAGCTGCTCTGTGGTTGAACAACAAGAACTAACACAAAATATGGCTCTTTTCAATACCTGAACACAACAAAGCCACACTGCCTTCTCCTAACTTCCTCCTTCCTCCCATGGGGGAGTGGAAAGAAAAGTAGATCAAGATGAAGATATAGTGTCTAGTACATAGCACAGTAAGAAGTATAGATGGAAATTAAACTCAGATACAAAAAGTAGCTATTTCTTAACTGTTTGATTTTGTATATGAGATTCTTATCTGCATGTGCATATTATGTACATGTCACAGTACTGTATAGCTTAATAATGGTGATTACACTTTTAGGGGTTTTTTCATTTTTAGTTTCGAAAAATGTCACTAGATGATTTCATTATTGCATGTCCATTGCATCACTGCTTTTCCACAACTCAGATGGTGCAAGTCAGTCACTCAGGTTGGTTTCTTAATGGAATCAAGAGACATGGGAAACAGATATATGAGACTGTTGTCAGCCTAATACAACATACTGTTTACAATAAAATTTTATTTTTAAGTAGGCATATAATATAAAGTAACAATAAAAAGTACAATAAAATAAATACATAAACCAACATTGTGATCATTTATTGTCACTACCACATATTATGTACTATAATTGCATATACTATACTTCTCTAAGACTGGAAGAACACAATTGATTTCTTTACTATTAGAAGCACACCAAAATGTGTTATGCTACATCCCTACAAAGCTATGATGTCACTAGGCAACATTATTCAGCTCCTTTGTAAGACTACTATCATATATGTGGCTCATCATTGACCAAAACACTGTTATATAGTACATGACTTCATGTGTAGATATGTGTGCATATACATTTTGGTCAATAGGTCACTGATATGGTTATAAATACAGTAGTATGATCATTAAAAGGCTGCCTGTAAAAAGAGTTTGTGACTGGAATGACCATCATTCCAAGTATTCCTAGATACAAAGTCATGAACACAAACTAACCAAACAAACCAAAGTTCTCTGTGGGAAACACTACCAGTAGAGACTTCCAGAAAAATATTTTCACAACCATTCTTAGAAAGACATTAGCATAGGAATTTATTATGCACGATAGAATTCGATATCATTGGGATACTATTGACAAATTCTATTCTATGATGAAATACTACAGCTAAAAACTTGTGGAATAGACTAAGATGACCTTAAAGGTAACTTCAAAACAACAGTCTTTGCTATATTTTTAGACTGTGATTTTTGTACTTGCATAATTTCAGAACATTTAAGCTGTGCATTGTAAGAAGAGATAAGACAAAAATTGTGAAAAATTTAAGGTACAACTATAGAAAATAGGTATCAAATATGTACTTCAAAATATTTATGTAAAAATATGGAATGTTAAAAATATTGTGTTGGTTATATACTTATATATACATTTTAACCTATAGTGTATCTCATTTTACAAATATTTTGATATGTGAGATACAACAATTTACATAAAATTCACAAAATGGCTGATTGATGAAGATAATCAACAGAAAATATATGAACATATATAATTATAAAAATGGCAAGTACAAATGGAAGATGATACAGTAATGTATGGAAGCTGTGTGTAACATGGGAAAGTTTGAAGTTTTTCTTTCAAAAATAACTTAATAATTTCATAGCAATTATACCTCACAATATGTTCATTCTCTGTACCTATGGGATTCTATTTTGCATAGAATCTAAATAAACTGGCTGAAAAATATTTTGCTGAGATTGGATTTAATTACCAGATCTAATTCTTCACTTATGGAAATCAGCCAAAAAAAACCTGGGGAAAATGCTGACTGGAATAGAGACCCGAGAGACCTAGCTAAATGGATGGAAACAATGTTTTTGATTAATTGAACGAACAAACTTTTCATTTTAAAATGTCTAAAAGTGGCATGTATAGAAATTTTAAAAATCAATAATGCTATTTATAGCCCTTTCTCAGTAATGCTATGAAATATCTTTTCATACCCTAGCATATGAAATAGCAAAAAGCCTATTTTTTACAGGCAATTCTCTAGACCTGAAATTAGAATGTTTTTAGAGCTTCCAGGATAGCTACTTTTATTGCTCATAAAACCAGTTTCTTACATTTCCAGTTTCTTACATTTTCACTGCAAAGATTACCAGCTATAATTGGTTGCAGCATTTTGGTATGGTGCAGTTAGTGTCAATAAGAAATTGTTACATGAAAATCATTTTGGGAGCTTCTAAATGGAATTATGTTTGTCCTCACAAGATGAATAACTTCCATAGCTATGCACTGTAATAAGTCTTCCCTTTTCAAAGTCATCCTCCAGTCAGAACAATGAGTACTTTTGTAAAATTTCCTGATATCATTAATTCAATTTTACACAAAATTCAAGCTTATTATCCATGCCTTAAAAAACCTTAACACTGATATAAAGCCTACAATTGTTATGTTTCACTTTTATGCCAATGTATTTTAAAAATATTATATAATCAAGGAATGTTACCATTATGTACTGCAAACATACAAAAAAAGCAAGAAAATTAAGAGATGAGTGGAGTGGGGAAGGAGGAGAAGGAAAAGGGGATTTTAAAAGGGAGTTAAGATGTGTTATATTCATGTGCCGACTTCCCACAAGGGATATAAACATCATGCACTGCTCACAATAAATTAAACTAAAGTAACATTTTAAAAAACTATATGATCTGTTCAAATATACTTCTTTAAAAAAGTTTTCTTTTAAAAAGGAAAAAAGCATCTGGCTACTCTTAAGAAATCTCTGAAGGCCCAACAAGCTGCCAGTGCAGCAGGGTGAGAACTATCAGCGATTCCTGAGCTCTGCATCAGGTTGGGGCGCTAAGAGAGCAGGCAGCCTACTTGTTGCCCTGGTAAGCAGCTGGGGGCCTGCTAGTGCCTGGGCTAAGAATCAGGCATTGATCCATTCCCCCCGCTCCCGTTAGCAAGTGGGCACCAGCAGTCTGAGTATCTCTTGGGAGGATGAATGTATGCAGCATGGCAAGTAAGAGGGATTTCCTTCTACCATCTCTTTGAAGTCAAATATTTTTATCATTGTTTTGCTCAGTTTTGATTAATGGTACTGCTCTATTCAATATTCTGTTTTTATAAGTTTGATATTTCCTTCCATTTTGCTCTACCTGATTGAAAGAATAGCTAATGTGAACAGAACGGGATGTACTATTGTGCCTATTGCTGGTGTCCTGGTGACCTGCTGTGAGATTCTGTGCCAGTTTCACTGCACTTGGGTCACATGGGTTTGTTCTGTCTTGTTCTGCTGTATTTTGCTACCTTCAAAAAAAAAGTAGATAACAAAGTAACAAAATACCTCCAAAAAACTCCCAACTCCACCAAAGCTGATCCATGGGGCATGGATGAGGAGAAACTCAAAAACAAGGGGACAGAATTATATAAGGTGCTTAAAAAGTAAATAACAATAAAACAAGTCAGTAAGGTACTGAGCAACCAACCTGAAACAGGATATAACTAAACAGATAATGGACACAGAAAGTAAAAGGAAGAAAAGAAAGTGCTCTAGAGGATATGGCTGCATGTATGTTTAAGTGTGTAGGATTGATAACCATGTTGCTAAGTTGTTACTGGATCATTGAACTTCTTTGCAGTCTCACTGTTTGAATGTCCACTTTGTATGCTTTAATTTTGTAACTTGAACAACTATGTCTAAGAAGACAATATGTAATTTATCAACTAGTGATTTCTTACTGTTTTTTTTTTCTGAAATTCTGTATTGTTTCTACCCCTTTTTCTGTTTTGCTTTTTCCTCTTTAAATAAAATTTAAAAAAAAAATCTCTGAAGGAGTTGGTTTTATGAAAATAAAGTAGCAGTAACTAGGGGGAAATTATTTAGAGGGACATAAAAGAGCTATTGCCAAAGTAACCTCCCATTAATTAGAATGAAATCATGCTGCAGAGAGAATTGTAATACATTTCATTTTTCTTCTTTCTTTGCTTTGGCCTACAGGACAAAAAACAAGATGTTTTTATACCCTCGGGGATGCCTGGAACACACATAAAAGTAGACTGTCACTTTAAAAAGCTAAGAATAACCAAAAATACTCCAGAGCGGGAAGGACAAGGAGTCTGGAGACCCAGTCACAGGATGAATGTTGGAGGCTATTTGGGATGTTTAGTCTGGAGACTGGACAATCAAGGAGAAATGCAGCAACAGATTTAAGTATTTGGAGGACTGCAATACAGAAGACTTTAAATGTGCTTACGCAGTTGTGCAGAGCAAGATCTACACCAGCATCTGAGCAAGAAAGTTTCTGAAGGCAGCTCTCTCACCCCAGCCACCCTCACTCACTGTAGGACATCATCTTCTACCCTGACCCTTTACATTATGGACTCCTCTTCTTTTCCTTGAAGGAGAATTTGCTCCTTCAAGTTTGTCCTCTGACTCTTTTCCTTCTCAGGAAAAGAAAAAAAAATGTGCAGCATACTGCATTAATACTCTTAAGCTGCTGTACTAAAATATCACAGGTGGAGGCTTAAAGAATGGGTATTCACAATTCTAGAGGCTGGAAATATGGGATCAAGGTATCATCAGGATTGGTTTCTCCTGTGGCCTTTTCCCCCTGCTTCAGACATCTCCATTTTCTTTGTGTATGCACATCTCTGGCAACTTTTTCTTCTATAAATACTTAAGCTCTATTGGATTAATCCCCTGCCTTTATGACCTAATTTAACCTCCACCTTCTTAAAGACCCTATCTCCAAACACAGCTATACTGGGAGATAGGTCTTCAAGATACAAGATCTGCAGTACGTATTCAGACAGAAATAAGTTTCATGCATCCAACATTTTAAAAGAGATGTGCTTTTGGTCAGATTGCCCACAAGAAACATTTTTTTTTAAATTTCAAACTATTCACATATGTAAACATATTGCTACAATTTGGACCCTGAATGGCCCCCAAAGGCCTATTTGTTAAACACTTGATCCCAGGATAGTACCACTGGAAGGTGGTGGAAATTTCCTCAGGTGAGGCCTAAGAGAAGGTCCTTGGGTAACTGAAGCATGCCATTAAAGAGAATTGTGAGACACCAGTCTCTTAATTTTCCTATTTATTTATTTATTTATTTATTTTGCTTCTAGGTGATGAAATGGGTGGTTTCACTCTAGCACACATCATGAGACACTACCTTGTCATAGGCCCAAAACTACAGGGTTAGTGGATCCTGAACAAAAACCTTTAAAACTATACAAAAATAAAACTTCCCCTTTTCTGTTGATTATCTCTAGTATTTTGCTATAAAATGAAAAACTAATATGTGTATAAATGCATATGTATATCATACTCAATGCTTTGATTGTAAAATAAGTCATGTTACTTAAAGGAAAGAATTAGAAAAACTTGGAAAAACATAAAAACAATTATTTATAATCCTGCCACTCAGTAACTGCTAAATTTATACTTCTTTTCTCTCATAACATTTCTTAGTATCATTGTACATAACCATTTTTATATGTTGTTCCTCTTCACTTAATAAACATTTTGCTGCTATTGAAAATATTTTGAACTATTATACAATTTTATATTTTGCTTCTGTAACATTATTTGGCTCTTCTATTGGATGTTTAGATATTGGATATTTAGATTGAATAACAATTGTCCCTGCATTAAATATATTGGGTTAATTTGTCATTAACCAATTTATTATTCCTCAACATTTTTGCTTAGTCTTATGACTCTTTTAGGCACTTGGGCTTTGCCTGATGAAAAAGATGACATGGCAGATTAAGAGCTCATGATTAGCTTTAATGTTTTAAAACAAATAATAATGCATTTGTGGCATTTTGTTTATACTATAAAAAATAAATTTGAAAATGTGAACTTAGCTAATTGAGTTGATCCAAGGTGTCAGAGGTCTAAGTGTGAGGAGAGTGACTGACTAAATATTGCTGAGCATGCACTCAACAAGAGAGAATATGTGCTGTGTATTACAACTTAGGAGACATGATTCTGCAATTTATACATAAAGATACAGAAAATACATTCTGTAATATTTGATAGTCTACCACTTATATTTACATATGAGTAGTTAAAACATGTGATTATATCTATGTATGAAATTACAACAGTTGAGGGACTTGGAAGCAGGTGCCTGACCCTCCCTCTATACTATGGGACCAGCAATCAGTGTGGTAAGAACCATGGGCTCAGTAACCAGCCCTTTTTTCTCATTTTCTTTTCTTTTCTTTTCTCTCTTCTTTTCTTTCATCAGCAGTTGCAAGATGATGCAAAGAAAAATAATTTAAGAATAATTGATAAAAAAGCAGACAAAATGAATGACATAAAAAACTATTGGCAGAACAAACAGCAGAAAATTTTCCAAGCATGCAAAAAGAATCTGATATACAAGTAACTGAGGAATACAGAACTCCAAAGCCATAACCAAAATAAATCTATGCCAAGAAATATAATAATCAAGAGCCCAGAAATTCAGCACAAAAACAGAATGTTAAAAACTGTTAGGGAGCCAGGGATTTAGCTAAGTGACACAAGGGCCTGCCTGGCAAGCACAAGTTCGTGAGTTCAATCCTACAAAAAACAAAAACAAAAAAACCCCACGATGTTAGAGAAAAATAGACACTGGTAAAGGAAAATCTATCAGAAGCACAGCAGACTTCTCAAAACAAACCCTCAACTCAAGAAGAAATTGGAATGAAGTATTTCAAGACCTAAAAGACAATTGCCAACACATATTGATGTTTCCTGCTAAACTACTTTCAAAATTAATGAAGAAGTAAAATACTTCCATGACAAAGAATACCTGAAGAAACTGTAAGATACTAAACTAATTCTACAAAGTGGACTAAAAGATACCCTAGCAATAGATAAAAATGATCACAATTCTAAGAAGAAAATCAGAAAGAAACCATCAGGCAGGGCAAGCAATTAAACAGAGGGGAAAAGAAGGGAGCAAACAAAAATAAAATAACATGACAAAGAGAAGCCAATACATATAAGTTATAATCATCAATGTAAATGAGCTCAATTCAGCAATCAAAATAAATAGACTAGCAGAATGGATCAAGAAACAAGATCTAAAAATATACTATATGTAAGGAACATATTTAACTCAAAAAAGAAATTCACAGATGTAAAAGGATAGAAAACTATACTCCATGCAACAGCAATACAGGAAAAACCAGGAATAGCTATTCCATTTGCAGACAATGTGAACTTCAAACAAGAAAGATCAAAAGAGATAAACAAGGTCACTATATACTTGTTAGAGGAAAACTTCAAGGGGAAGAGATAACAATCATAAATATATGTATACCAAATATGGGAGCACCCAACTATATAAGATAAATATTCATAGACATTAAAAATCAAATAAGCAACAACATAATTGTAATGGGGATCTTAATACACAATTGTCACAGAGATAGATCAACTAGATAAAATATCAACCAACAGATATCAGAACTGAACCAAACCTGTGAACAAATGGACTTAGTAGATGTTTTCAAAGTATTCCACCCAACATCATCAGAATACACATTCCTCTCAGGTGGACATGTAATGTTCTCTAAGACACACCATATAGAGGCACACATAACATGCTTAAAGAAATGCAAAGGATTGAAAGTGTGCTTATTATCTGACAATAGTATAATGAAATTGGAAATTAATGACAAAAGAAACTGCAAAAACTCCATAAATAAATGGAAATTAAATAACACCCTCAGGGACAACCAGTAGGTCATGGATGAAATTAAAGAAGAAATTAAACATACTGACAAACAAAAATGCAAATACAATTTACTGGAACCTGTGGGACCCAATGAAAGCAGTGGTAAGAGTGGTAACTTTTTAAAACAGTGAATTTTCACATTAGGAAAACGTAAGGACAAAAATAACCTAATTTTGTACCTCAAGCTTCTAGAAAAAGAACAAATCAAATCCAAAGCCCAAAAGGAAGAAAATTATAAAGATCAGAGCACAAATTAACATAACTAAGACTAAGAAAATAATATAAAGAATTAATGAATTGAAGAGTTAGTTCATTGAAAAAATAAGTAAAAGTGATAAACCCCTACCCAACATTATCAGAAAAAGGAAAGAAAAAACTCAAATTTATGCAATAAGGAAAGAAAAAGGTGAAATAACTACAGACCCTTTGGAAATTCAGATCATGAGTTCCCATTTTGAAAATCTTTATTTGCATAAGATGGAAAACACAGAAGAAATGGACACATTCCTAGAAATATAAGAATTACCAAAGCTGATATAAAAATTCTGAATAATCTAGTATCAGTTAATGAGACTGAAAATGTAATTAAAAACTTACCAACAAAGAAAAGCACAGGTCCTGATGGATTCACTGCTGAATTCTACAAGACATTTAGAGAATATTTACCACCAATATTCTTCAAACTCTTTGATGAAATTGAAAGGGAAACAATTCTCCTAACTCATTCCTGAAGGCAAGTATTACCCTGATATCAAAACCAGAGAAAGACCCAACCAAAAAAAGAGAACTATAGGCCAATCTCCCTAACGAACATGTATGAAAAAATTCTCAATAAGATACTAGCAAACAGAATGCAGCAAATCATCAAGAAGATTATATACCACAGTCAAATGGGATTCGTCCCAGGGATGGAGGGGTGGTTCAACATATGCAAATCAATAAATGTAATACACCATATTAATAGCCAAAGACAAAAATCACATGATCATCTCAATAGATGCAGAAAAAGCTTTTGACAAAACCCAACATTCAATCATGGTAAAAACTCATACTCTTTACCTTAATCTCAAAAAAGCCATCTATGACAAACCAACAGCCAACATCTTACTAAATGGACAAATACTGAAAACTTTCGACCTAAAACCAGGAACAACACAAGGATCTCTATTATCACCACTCCTATTCAGTATAGTTCTGGAAACATTAACAGAGCAATTAGACAAGAGAGAGAAATAAAAGGAATAAAGATAGGAAAGGAAGAAGTTAAATTATCATTTGCAGGTGACATGATACTCTACATAGAAGATCCCCCAAAACTCCATTGAAAGACTTCTAGATATAATAACCAAATTCAGTAACGTATTGGATACACAGTCAACAGTCAAAAAGCAAATAGCATTCCTATACAAAAACAACAAACTCATTGAGAGAGAAATAAGGGAAACTGTACCCTTTACAATAGCATCCAAAAAAATGAAATATTTAAGAATCAGTCAAACAAAGAAAGTAAATTATGTATATGTTGAAAATTACAGTATCTCAAAAGGAGATCTAAGAGGATATCAGGAAGTGGAAAGAAATTCCTTGCTCCTGGATAGGAAGACTTAACATTGTAAAAATGGTCATACTTCCAAAACAGATTTAATGAAATCCATTCCAAAATACCATTAGTATACCACATGGATCTAGAGAAATTATTCCTAAAATTTATCTGGAACCAGAAGAGACCTAGAATAGCAAAGATAATCCTTGGCAACAAACACAAGGCAAAAAGCATCACGATCTCTGACTTGAAATTATACTACAAAGCTACTATGATAAAATCATCATGGTACTGGCAAAAAAAACAGACCTGAGAATCAGTGAAATAGAAGAGAAGATAGATGCACACATAACTACATACACACATTCAGTCACCTAATCTTTGAAAAAGATGCCAAACATGTTCATTGGAATAAAGATATCTTCTTAAATAAACGGTGCTGGAAAAACTGCTTTACACATGTCAAAAACTAAAACTAGACCCAAATCTATCGGCATGCACTAACCTAGTCAGAATGGATCAAAGATGTAAATATTAAAACAGAAACACTATATCTACTAGAATAGAAAGTAAATAGAAACTTTGAATCCATAGATATAGGTAGAGAGTTCATGAACAAACATCAAACTGCAGGGGAAGTAATTCAAAGCTCAACAACTAGGATCTCATATTATTAAAAAGTCTTTGCATATCAAAAGAAATCATCAACAGAGTGAAAAGAAAAGCAACAGTGTGAGAAAACTTTACAGCCATCTGTCTCTCAGAGAAAGGACTAGAACATACCAAGAAGAGAAAAGAAAATCAGACCCCTCCAAATTCAAAGACCCAAAAATGGGCATCTGTGATGAATACACATTTCTCAGATGAAGAAATATAATTGGCAAATAAGTATATGAAAAAATGTTAAACATCATTGGTCATTCAATAAATGAAAATTGAAACAACAATGAGATTCCATTTCTTCCCAGAAGGAGTGGCTATCATCAAGAAATCTGCCAATAAAAAATGCAGGAGGGATTGTGGGGGAAAAGGGAATCCTTTTCCAATTTGTGGGAGTGTAGAATGGTACAACCACCATGGAAATCAGTGGGGAGATCCCTCAAAAAACTAGGATTAGGGGTCACATTTGACTCAGCTATTCCACTGTTTGGTATTTCCCAAGAAGAATTAGAAATATTATACCACAATAATTATGTGTGCACATGTTTGCAGCAGCACAATTTTTAATAGCTAAATCTTAGAAACAACTAAATGCCCATCAACCACAGAATGAAATAAAAACGATGTGGCATTTTTATACAATGGAGACTTTTACAGGTAAATGGATGCAACTCAAGACCATACTCAAAAGTGTAATAAATCAGACTCACATGTGTAAACATCACATATTTCCCTAGTCTGAAAAACTGAAAGATTAAATAAGATCCAAAATGTATAATAGATATTTTAAAAGTGAAAGGGGAAGGAACTGCTCAAAAGGAAAGAACTGGGATGGGAGAAAAGAGAAAAGAAGGGGAAATATATATATATATATATATATATATATATATATATATATATATATATATACCCAAATGCCCAGCTTTTTTACTTGATCATAGAAGTAAATTCTGGACTTTAAAAAATAAATTAAAGTGGAAATTTATCTCAGTGGCATAAGTGCCTGCCTGGCAAGTGCAAGGTCATGAGTTCAATCCCCAGTACCAATATAATAATAATAATATTAATAATAATAAGTTAAAATGTAAGAAGTATCCCTAAGAAATTGTCCTAAAAGTTTCCTTCTCTCTGCTGTCATTCTACAACATAAAGATGATGTTTAGATTTTCAGCTGCATCTCAAGCTTATATTCCAGGGTAGGGTACATGTAGGAAGGATCTTAGTAACTGCTATGGTTTAGATCTTAAATGTCCTTCACAGGCCCATATGTTAAAAGTTTGGTCCCTAGCCCATTGCAGTTTGGGGAGGTAGCAGAACCTTTTAGAGGTGGGTAAGCCATTTGGTCAGTGGGGCATGTCTTTGAAGGAGATATTGGGACCCAAGTCCCTTGCTGCTTCTCTTTTTTGTTTTCTGGCTATGATTTGTGCAGCTTAACTCAAGCCCATGATTCTCATGAAGATATACAGTAATAGAGCCAAGGCAAACCTCTGAAACTATAAGCCAGAATAAACCCTTCTTCTCAAAAGTTATGTCAGGTATTTTGCCACAACAACAGAGTAACCAATAGTTTGGTAAATTCTAGGGGTTTCCAGACTAACTCTTAGAATTATTTTAATGTGATAGTAATAAAATTATGATGTTTAATCCTTTGTTATTACTGTATTTGATGTAGGTTTTTCTGTAAATTCATCTAAACTTAACTGTAGTGAATACAATGCGGTGCAGAGCTGATTAAGGATAGGTGAGTATTAAGTGCTCTGCAGTTATATCAAAGGCTCTAGACACAAATCAGTAAAACTAAAAGAAATGTAGAAATCAGCTCAACTGCTTCAGTTTTAACCACATTAGTCTAGATTAAGACTGTTTAAGACTGTTTATCTATAAAGTAGTCCACGTCTACACTTCCTACCCCATTGTGATCTGGTCCCCATCCATATTTTGTAACACAGAAATTATTCTCGGGAACTGTCAACTACTTTTAATGTCCTGACATAGTATGCATATCATAGCCTCATTGTTTATCATGTGCTGTCCCTTTGTCAAAAATATGTTTCCTCTTCTTAGCCATTACGTTCAAAAATTTCCTTCCTGATGAAAGCTGCCTACTTTCAAAATTAGGCAGGTTGATCACTTCCTCTTTGTGTCATCTTTCTCATTTATACATTTTTCTATTATTTGGGCTTAAGGATGCATATAATTGGTCATAGTCCAATGTAACATTATTTATTTCTGTATCCCTAGTGCCCAGTACAGCAATATATACAAAGCAATTGAATTGCATTTCAGATTAGGAAATTAAGGTCTCTTAAAGAGCAAGAAAACTAATTTTGAAAAATAAAAGATATACATCAGTGCTCAAAACAAAAGAGAAAAAAAAAACCTAAACCAAAACATTACTTCTACATGTGATAGAGGTCAAGTTGAAGGATTTGGCTTATATTTTTGAGTCCATTCACCCTGACTTTCAGTACTGGATAACTATACATGGTAGTATTAGGCCAGAGCAAGATACCTCATTTGGAATAACCAAGGCAAATACACATTTATTTCCAAAAAGAGAAAGATGAGCATCCCCAGATAGTCATCCATTTTAAATAGACTTAGACTAAGAATTTTCATCTCAGAGAAAGAAGGATTAAAATAACTGGAGGAAGCCCAGAGTTAGAACAAATTAATTATATTATACAGTATATATTTTACATATAACAAAATTTCCATAGTAGGTTAAAAGTAAGCCCCACTAAGATGCCTTGGCCTTTTATTCTCTTAAAACAGTAGGCATAAGCATGAAAGCTATCCCAAGGCATTTCTGTTCCTATCTCCATGAGACCACACCCTACCAATCTCTTCTGTTTAGTATTTCCTGGAGAATTCAATGGTAGGTAGTTTAAATGCTACCCCTAGAAGAATCTGCAATAGGTCACAATATATTTGACACATCAATTTTAAGTCCATTTCTCTATTTTCTGTCCAAAACTATATCCAGGCATGCTGTCCAGCACAGCATGACAAGGTTCTGCAATGACATTAAATGCTATTTTGGAGATAATTTAACATTAAAATGTCTATGAAGAAATCTCTCTTATTTGAACATATTTCCCTTCCACATTACAATGTAAGAAACAAAGTTTAAGACCAAAGATTTAATCCCTTTACAGACTGAAGTTCAATAACACTAAAATTCAAGAAAAGTCTGAAGTAAAATCTTCTTGCCCTATGTGTTAAAATTCAAAGTGAAAAATTGAATTACAAAAAAATAACTATACCCCCTTCTGTCTTCCATGTCTTATTCTCCTCAGCCTCAGCAACAGGGATTTTCTGAGGTTGGGATCCTTTCAACAATTGTACTAGTCTTTCTGGAATGAGTTTTCAGATTCTAAAAGCTATAGCTATTCAATACCTAGTTTCTCAGAAGGCTCACTTAAGAAAAAATGCAGGGCAAGGTATATAGCTCAGTAGCATAAGCACCTGCCTGGCAAGTACAAGGTCCTGGGTTTGATTCCCAGTACCAAAAAACCCCCAGAGATTTAATGGAACACACAGAATTATCACAGTCCTTTAATCCACCGTTTACAAAGCTATTCTGCTTTTCTCCTGCCTTCAGTTACATTCCCAGAACCAGAGATACTAAAATCAACAGAAATCACATGATGAAGGAAAAAAGGAAAAAAAGTCTTAGATTTACTCTCACATAGATGTCTCTCATTCAAAACTGATCAGATTCTATAGCCTGCTTCCCTGAGCCCAAAAAGAAAAATTCTCCCAACAAGAGGATAATTTTGAGACTATATATTTAGCATTTTCATTTACATTTATTTACATATGAATGGTAATGTAAAAACCAATCTAATCTCCATTCTTGCACAAAATATTGTCAAAAAGTAATGTAAAATAAAACTAGAAAATTTTAAAAAATGTATCATGTACTCTAAGGGCAGTTCTCAAACTGGGAGACCTCAAATCAAGAGTGGTAAGAAGCCCCTTTTATGCCATTACAGCACAAAAGACTTGTCATGGTTGTGTCTAGTTGTCCCCCCAAAGTCTCATGTACTCTAACATGGAGCTTTTCTGGAGGTGTCTGAACCTAGAGTTTGTGATTGATTCATGGTTCAATGCTGGTTTAAGGGTGCTGAGATTAAGAGTGGATAATTGCTGGATCAGTCTGCTGATTGGATTAGCACGGCTCAAATCCCAGTAGTTTGCATATAATATAAAGGACAGATAGAATCTTGTCTCTCTCCTTCCTCTTGCTTTTAGTATCTTCCACCACCATAAATGAATGCCCTTGTGCCACACAATCTTGCCAGCTGATTATGGACTAAAACCTCTACAAACTGGGAGCTAAATAAATCCTTCCTCCTTTAACCTTGGGCATTAGATATTTTGTCTCAGCAACGAGACAAGTAACTACGACCGGAGTATTTTAGCAAGTTTTTTGATTGGCTGTTACATATCATCAATCTTTTCAGGGCAAGTAGAGCTGTTTATTCTTTCTACAACTGATGGTTTGAATCTTTTTTCAGTTTGAATCTTCCTGACAAGGACATAAGGCTTAGGTTTTGTGTTTTGATTATGATTACAGTTTGTGTTTGGGGGAAATCAGGATGGCAACTTTTAACTACATGGTTACGCAGTTGGCCTTTGAGTAAATCTCAACCATGGCCTCCATTTCTAATTTTCTTTAATAGTCATTTGAGGCATTTCTGCCTCCTTGCCAAATTAGACAAATACAAGGAACAGCTCCAATCACCACGGCACTGCTGCTGCCTTTCTTCCCTATCCAGTATGTCTACCACCTCTTAATTCCATCCACCCATATAATGATGAGTTTGGGACCCCTAATTCTACCCTGAGCACAAGATTTACTGATGATACATATGGGCCATGTTTTAGGAACAGCTGTTTTCAGTCTTGTGTCACCATGGCTGTCTCTATTTCTTAGAGATCTATGAGATTATTTGGGTCATGACACTTGCCTTTGGAGGAAAAATTTTTCATTTCCAATTTGTTGTAGCTGAATAATCATCTGTAACAGATTCTCATACTAAAAATTTACTTTTTGATTCACTGGTATTTAATTTCTCCTTAATACTCTTAGTTCCTTTCAAGAAGGCCCCTCAGTTTCCTAGAGGTTTAGTCTATTTCTGAAATTGGCCTTCAAATGATGCTAGAGCTAACACTGCCTGCTAGAAATAAAGTGCTCCTTTCCATTAACTTTAAATTTGATTACTGTTCCATACAATTATTTTTACATGTATTCTGGACTTGTCTGGTGAGGTCTACTACAATATCAGAAAATAAATCTAAGTTCTCAGTTCATTGTTCAGATTTTATCAACCATGCTGTCAGAGGCATGTATAATCACCTCAGAAGAAATTCTTCCATCAGACATATTTCATCAAAGACATTTGCCCAAAGGTCTTGGATTGTCCATCTGCAAATATTGTGTTATATGGACATTTTATAAGAAATGCCTTAAATATTTTACATGTACCTCCTCTCTCATATCTGTGCAGAATTTCTGTAACCACTTGGAACAGCTGCCCCAATATTTAAGTAACAATTCTCCAATCATTCTAGGTGAGGACATACAGTTTTAGAAAGTCATCTCTCAATGACTTGGGCTTTCTCAGGGAAATTAATCTAGCTCTTCCCCTGATATTTTTATTGTGTATACCATTCACCATTTCTGAGATAACCACAGTGAACAATATGTCTTTTAAAGAATAATTTGATTCTGGATACTTTTCCCCATTTGTATGTTGGTCTAACTCCATCTTGAAGATATCTTTTTCTTAAACTCTCTCTTCAAGTAAATAATACAAAAAAATTGTCTTCCTCCAACCATTTCATCCTTAGGGAATATAATAGCAAAACTGAAGCACCCTTTTCAAACTATCATAGCTTTCACTTATTTTCCTTTTGGAAATAGTTACAAATTTTCCTAATGGAATAGTTACAAATGATTGCAGGCACAGAGGATTTTTGTTTCCTTATGAACTTTTGAGTTTGTAATAACGGCATTTGATCAATTTTCTATCTTTTACTTACTAACTGTATCACATCAATGGTGACATCACAATTTTTACCTTAGATATCCAGCCAGGGTTAAAACTTATAATACTAACATACTCAGAGAAAATTTGAGATTCCACGTTGGGAGCAAAATCTGGAGATTCCACATGAATTCAAGATTAGCTCATCCTGCTACAGTGCCTTCCTTACTCCCAAAAGAGGAATAAAACGTAAAATATATGACCTATGCAATATATGACTAGTCTTGGTACTAAACATATGAAACTACAGCCCCCCTACTGCTCTATTACATGTGCACTACTCAGTTGCCTGGTGTATAAAAGTATAAATATTCCCCTGACCTGTTTTAAATTTTAAAAACTCTTGTCTAATGAACTCTTGTCTCAATTCAGGAAGAGCTTAGCCTATGCAGTAAGCTAAAGCCACCTCTACCTGAAGTCCCCAGTGCAGCTAATGGGTTATGCTTTATTTTTCTTACACAAGTCAATGTTACAGCTGCCACTAAGCTCAAAAGATCTTACAACACCCAGAGGTTCTCTCCCAGGGTACAGTTCAAAGTAGAGCACAAAAAAGTCAAAATCCCTTTGGCCTAACATAAGCCTGCAAAACTAATAAGGTCAATATTTTTATTACCCAAATTAAAGTCCCAGATCCACAGTTCTAAGTCTTGGATGCACAAAAAATTTCTCCCTCAAAATTTTCATTTTTATTTCTAATGTGCCTGCTGGATATACCAAATGGTGTCTTTGAGGTTATTCCTCAATAAATATCATTTTATTCCAGACTCAATTTAGAACAAGTTGAGATGTACAACAAAATAGGAAAGTCGGATGCCAGAGTATCACCTGTTACTGGTAGAAGTCACATTGGAAAATATGGTTTCTTTTGTGGAGGAATGCTGTATTTGAGCAGGCCTCCTCATATGTAAGAAACCTGGCCAGTTAAAATTTGCAACTGAAAACACACAGACACACTCCCAATAGAGAAAAAGTTGGAGCCAAATCAAGTAGGTTTATTCTTCTCAAAGTTGCCAATCGAAGAACATACGCCATCATTCTAGGAGTTAGGTGAATAGAGGCTTTGAGTTACATTAATGGAGCACATCCCACAGAAAGGAATCATCAGACATGAGGCAGAAATACTTCCAGCTAAAAATATTTGAAAATATAATTAAAATCTTTGTTTACTAGTTTTTTATTGAGATTAACTTTTCTTAAGATATTTATAATTCTGATAATATGATACAATAACAAATCTTATTTGTGGAATATCAGTGTTTCACATTATTGTTAATTCACTTTCAAATAATTTTAAACAGAAAAGCAATTTAAAAATTCAATTTGAGAAATGTATCCATAGTTAAATCTATTATTTAAATGTCTAGGAGTTGATTTTCCCTGAGATTGTAAACTAGATTATTTCTAGGCAAATAAGTTTCCCAAAGATCTAACTTTAGCAGGTGTAAACGAGTTGATCATATGTGTATGTAATGATTCAATAATGACCTTACACAAACAACATGCACTATTCAGATGGGTTATCTTATCAGCTAAAGAATAAGATACTTGTAAGGTATGAGGTGGGAAATGGAAACTTTTAGAGGTAGATTTTTCTCTTGAATTAAATGAACAAAACTAATTTCTCCTGATAATTCAAAAAATTCTCATCCCTTAATCTTCGTGTAAAGACAGTAGCAGTAGTCACTCAACCTACCAATAAATCATTCTAATTTCTCTATAGGCCAAGAAATAGAGTCAATCTAATTCATGATGCTGTTTCATTCCAAGAAAAGTTTTACTTGTTTTTCAAAGAAATTCATACTGAACGAGGCAATAAAGAGATTTATATTCCACATTTTTCCAAACTGGATTTATGAGGAAAAAAATCCAAAACATGCATCAACTACAAAAAAAATTTCTCAATTACATTTTCTAATTCTAGTAAGTATATATTAAATTTATAAAGCCTTCTTTTCAAAATAAAAGCTTGCTTTGTTGTAACTCTCATGGCATGTTTTCAAAGTCTTTGGTTTCATTTAAATTCTCTGACAGAATTATAATTTAGCGAAATTTTAAATATATGAATTAATCATCAAAAAAATCATAAAATGGTACAATTTTCCTATCAATCAGTATTTTAAAAATAATTTTTTCCAGATATACTTTTGCTAATATTTTTCTTTACATCAATATCTATTGTATTCAAATAAACATTTGTGAAAAATCAGACATTTGCAAGTTGTTTTGATATCCTGAACAATTTTTAACAGTAAATAATAAGTTTCATAGGAATACAACTTATTGTATTCAATTGAAAACCAAAGTCTAATCAATTTTGATGTTTTGTCAGTAAATGAGTATTTAAAATTATTCCCTTTTCCATATCTAGTTCATAGTTGCTATTTTGTTTCATAATGCATTGCTCCTTCAAAATAAAAATTTTTATTATACAGAGATATTCCTCACATTTACAAAGAAATATGCTTATTCATTTTTTCATGAATCAAATTAGCTTCTCTTATCCCTCATCTAGCCATGTTATTTTTTTTTTCTCTTTTTTCTTTTTTGGAGATTGAACCCAAGCATACTCTAAAATTAAGCTATATCCCATCTTTTTTAATTTATTTTGGGAAAGTCTTGCCAAGTTGCTCAAGCTATCTTTGGACTTTCCATCCTTCTGCCTTACCATCTTGAGTAGTCTGGATTACAGGGTAAGTTACCACATCTAGCCCTGCTGCCAATTGTGATAAGAAAACTGGTTATAAGGAAAAGTTCACTTTTTTCACCTTTACAATTTAAAAACCAGGAAACAAAACACTGTGTAGGTTGATAGTTAAAAATGGAAAACACATTAAATAAGATGGCGCTGTTAAAACTAGTTAATGGCAGAAGAGAATGTCAAATATTCTAATTTTCTACAAAAATAAAGAAATTCATGTTTCATTAGATATCTAAATTTATAAATATGGACACATAAAAATAATTTAGCACAATGTGCAAGGAAACAATATGTAAACCAAAGAAAATACAAGTCACAACTTTGCAGTTGGAATTCATCATGTCCCTTGCTCTTTCCTCTCAGATGTTTCTCCCTGCTGTCTGCTTCCAAGGTACCATGAACTGGCAGCTTTTCTCTTCCATGCCTTTACTATGATGTTCCTGCTCTGAATCCAGTTGGCCATGAACTGAAACTTCTGAAGTTGAGCCAGAATAGACTTGTCCTCCTTCAAGTGTCAGGTTTCAGGCACTTTGTCCCAGTAAGAGGAATATTAACATCAATTACAAATATTATTCATCAGGGTATTTTACTATTGACTTTTTTCCCCAGAGCCAGGCATTAAACCCTTCCAAGCACACAAAAAACACTACATGATCTACACCTATCCCACTCCACACCTATACCAGTTCAATACATCGCTGGTCTTATATATTTGTCATTTTCCCACTTACTCAATCTATTTCACTGGCCTACTTCCTATAGTAGGTCTTGTATATACTGTTCAGTTTGCCTGAACTGGGTTAATTACTATGTAACTCATTCTAACAAAAACAAACAATTCTGCACCTCCATAGCACACCTGACATATATTTAATCTATTTTTCTGTCATCTAGTTTACTTTAATAAAATGTAAACTCCACAGAGAAAAGTGATATTAAATTTGTCCTGCTGAGCCCCCAGGGCCTTAATATAAAGGAAGAAGGCAAATGGAAAGTGTGCAGTATTTTTCTAAAGACATAAATGGGTTGCTAGATTACTTAGGCTGTTGAAGATGAAGAATTATAGATTTTAAATGCAGAATTGGCTATATTTTGAACAAGTATAAGCCTGTATTTTTTGATAATCTGCTATGTCACCTAAATAAAGTCTAACCATCAGTCCATATAGTTTGCTTCTTATAGCTTGTTGGCAGCAAATATAGCTATAGCTATAGATATATAGGTATAGGTATAGATATAGATATCTAGCAGCAAATATTATATATCAATATATCACTTGGTAGAAACCAGATTAAAATAACACCTATAGGCATGAAAATGTGACCAGAATATGACAAATTGATGGTATCAAAACAGAAGATATCAAATTATTCCAAAGTTCTATTCTAAGAGAATTGTGCATTGAGATAGGCAAGAGGCTGACAAGATTAACTGGCCTAACAGAAAAATTGATTGATTTGCTTTAGATAAACTCAAATTAAAGTGGCTGAACCTTTGCCAGGCAGGTGGTGCACATCTGTAATGCCAGTACCCAGGAGGCTGAGGCAATAGGATCACTACAAGTTTGAGAGCTACACAGCAAGTCCAAGGCCAGCCTAGACTGGATAGCAAGACCCTGTCTCACAAAACCAAAGAACAACAAAATAGTGGCTGAACTTTTAACATTAATAAAAGCACCTAATGTCTGGACATGGAAATTATCAGCATGTTCATTATTTCTAAACTCAAAACAGTTGCTTCAGGGAGCAGAGTAGGGTGGGGAAAGGAACACAGCAATAAGACACATATTAAACTGGTCACTGAATAAATTTAGAAATTTATTTATTTTAAAAACAAAAAATAGAAATTATACAGAATTTCAAAAAATAGTAGGAAATTAACACTAGTTAATACATTGCATATTGTCATCTTTGAAGTAGTTGTTCAGGTTATAAGATTTAGGCATGAAAAAAATGATAAATCAAACAGTGAGAGCACACACATAGAAGGAGGTTTAGGAAATTCCCATTACTACAGAACATGAATAAAAAAAAAATTGAGAAACGCTGAAAAAGGAACACTAAGAAAGATCTGTTTGTGCTAGATAAATGTAGGACAATTCAGTTGCAGATATCTTTGAAGTATCTGCGAACTTTAAAGTATGTGTATAAATGTATAAATACAAAATCTAGGCAAAGGTTGCACTAATATAAATGTGGTCATCAGCCAATCAATACGTGGCATCTGAAGGCTTGAGTATGGAAAAAGTCAACCAGAGAAATCAGGAAAAACCATAGTCTACATTTTTTAGCTCAGAATGAAGTGTAGAGCCTATAAAGTGTACCACCAAAGACAAAATGACAAAATACAAAAGGGCATTTGTCTCAGGGAAGCCATAGGAAGAGAGATTCAAAGAGTAATACACTGAAAGTCCATCAAATACCAAGGGGAAATTCACTAGATATATAAACACATATCCCTATCTTGGAGACTAAATTGGATTTTTTTTAAGTTAAATAAGATTGAAATAATTTGACAAGTGAAAAAAACATAATGAACATGAGCAAAACTCATTTTTTAGAAATGTGTAATAAGTACAAGATGGGAATGTGTGGCAAATGAGCGTGTGTGCATATAAATAACAGAGACTTAAACATTACAAAACAAGGAGAAATTTCTGCTTCTGGCAAAAGTGACAATCTGTCCAGAAGACAACAATCATAAACTGAACTAATTATAAAAAGCAACTAATAGAAAGATAAGAAAAGCAAGCAGAAACTGGGAGTCAACCATTGGAAAGTAGAACATGAGAGAAGTTTTTAATTCTTAGGGTTTTTAGCCTAAGGAAAGACCACAGTAACTAGAAGAGCAGCTCAAATTTTTATAAAAACCTTACAGTCTTATAGCATCAAAGAATCAGAAGAGTAGGGCGACCAGAGCTCTTACAACATAATAGGAACAATCCCAGGAAAAAAGGAAAAGAACAGAGCTGAATCGTAACTCTGTACCTTTTCATAATCTCTATAAGGCTGAACCATTCACAACCATTGGATACAATTCAGTTACTCCACATGCAAAGGAGTAGAAAAACATAAGTTAATGTATCAAGAGAAAATAAAACATAGACTAAACCCACAAGAACTCAGTGCAAGTCACAGAAATTTCACATAGCAATTATAAATATGGTCCAGGATGCAAATATTCACATAATGAATAAAACTATAGAAAATAAAAGCAGTGAAACAGACATTGTCAATGGACTCAAATTAAAATTCTAGAAGTAAAAAACACAGAATTTGAAAAAAAAAGTCATTGTGTGGTCTGATAAGAATTGAAGACAGAGCTACAGAAGTTATCTAATCTGAAGAACAGTCAAAAATGTCTAAAAAATTTAACAGAAACACAGGGACAATAGCAAAATTAAAATATGCGTAGAATTTGACTGCTAATAAGAAAACAAGGTAGAAAAACACTGATAAAATGACTGAAACTATACCTAATCTAGTGAATGATATAAATGTACACATTTAAAAAGTTTCAGTGAATACCAAGCAGGATGGTTATAAAAAAAAAAAAAAACATTACACTTATTAGTCAGAATGCGGAAAACATTGAGAACATTTTAATTGAAATAAGCTAGTCAGAAAAAAAAATATTGCAATGACTACTCTTTATACGAAGTACCTAATAAATTCAGAGAAAGGATAGTGAGTTGCTTAATGTTTTGCAAGATAAAAAATGTTTTATAGGATGAAACTGATTTCACAACACTATGCAGAGTTAATGCCAATGAACTGCACAATGAATATAGTTAATGTGGTAAGTCTATGCTACATGTATTTACCAAAACTTAAACAAAAAGACATAAAGGATGTTATCATGGGTTGTATCTAGATGAATCCCCAAAACCTCATGCATTCAGGTGGGGCTTTTCAGAGCTAGTTGGATCTAGAGTGTGTGATACTAGAATTAAGCTTGTGTGGTACTAAATTAGTCCACTGACTGGAATTAGCATAGCTCTGAGTGTGGCTGAATGATTAACTGAAGACAGAAGCCCCACCCTGAGTGTGGGTGACACCAACCCAAAGGCTTGTAGCCTGAACAGGATAAAAGGGAAAGGCAAGCTTGCTGCTTCACTGATTTGCTACCTTCTGCCTAGCATGCCATGCTCTTCCGTGATGCCGTTCTGCATGCCACCACACCTTGGAGTCATCAGACTATGAACTGAAACTTCTGCAAACAGAGTCAAATAAACCTTTCCTCCTTTAACATGCCAGTGTTGGGTATTGGGACTCAGTGATGAGAAAAGTAAGACAAAAGCCAAGGTCACTCAATGGAAAAAAAGTGATAAATGTTGCTGTGGGAACTTGATAGATACATGCAGAAGAGTAAGCTGGACTTTCACCTAACCCCATATACAAACAGTAAGTCAAAGCAGGTCAAAGGCCTAACTATGAAGCCTAAAACTGTAGCAAAACAGAGGAAAAGGGCAAAAAAATTACCATATTGGATTTAGCAATAATTTCTTACAGCAGACACAAAAGTTATAAGCAACAACACACACACACACACACACATACACACACACAAAGGGAACTTCATCAAAATTAAAAATCTGAAAACAGTATCAACAGGGTAAAAAAGGCAGCCTATAAAATGGGTAAAAATATTGATAAGCCATGTATCTGAGAAAACGTGTATAGAATATCGATCATAACTTGAGACACAGAAAAAAGAATACAAATCAACAAATTAAGTAAGGATGTGATATTTAAACACACACTGATCCAAATAAGATGTTAAAATGGTCAATAAACACACAAAAAGATGCTCAACATCACTAATCATTAGAAAAATGCTAATACTACAGAAATTCAACCTAACATCCATTAAATTGGCCACCACTGAAAATAAATTTAGACAGTAACACATTAGCAAAGATGTGGAGAAGCTGAAACTCTTGTGTACTATTAATCAGAATATAAAATGGTATAGCCATTGTAAAAAATGAGACAGTTAACAAAAAACTGAAAGTAAACTTACTATAGGGTAACTTTATTGTAACTTTTCTTCTGGGTATATACCAAAAGAATTGAAAGCAAAGTCTCAAAGAGGTATCCATAGCCCCATATTCACAGCAGCATTATTTACAGTTGGGTTGTAGGAGCAATCAACTGACCAGTGAATGAATAAGCAAAGTGTGGTATACACATATGATTGGAATATTAGTCTTAAAAAAGGTAAAAATTCTGACACAGGGTACATTACAAAAATCATGCTAAACAACATAAGCCAAATCACAAAATTGTTACAGGATTCTATTTATAACACACTAACAGTACTTGAAATCACAAAAACAGAAAGTAGAATAGTGGGTAAAAGTGGTGGGTGTGTGTGTGTGTGTGTGTGTGTGTGTGTGTGTGTGTGTGTGTGTTTTTAAAGGGTACAATATTTTAGCTCTGAGAAATGAGTTCCACAGATGATAGTGATGGTTTACAATATTAAAGTATTTAAAAGCCAGTAGGCTACTGAAAAGTGAAACACCTAATTTCACATGCACTGTCCTTCACAGTCCATCAACTATGGTGCAAGCGGGACATGAACAGTGCAGACCACCATCCTGCACAACTTTCTTGAGCCTTGGAGACTAGCTCACAACAGACTTTTATCCTTTTTTATGAGAAATAAACTAGTCTCATATAACTTGTGTGTGTCAATTCACCACTCAGGCAATGGGTAAAATGTACCCCAAGACGCAGAGTGAAAGCATTTGGACCCCTATTTCTGGTTGTTGGCACAGTGATCTTTGCTACATGGCACACAAATAGTTGGGCTTGACATATTATCTTTAAATCTAAGTTAACTTTCTCCATTCATTTGGGACTTCTGTCAGTGATTCTTTTCAATGCATAAATCTTCAATAGTGGTAAACTTATTACAACATAATTAGGTTTTTGGTGAGTTATAAATTGAACCAGTTAAATTTTATTTTCCAATACTTTACTACTACTACATAAAATATTAACACTGCAATATTATTTATCTTGTGCCTTTCCGATTTTCACTTATTAAACAAATTGGTTAATTTTCTAGATAAATTTCATCGGTGAATATAAACAATGTCCCTGCTTCCCTTTAAGATTTTTATGTATTTTTCATGTCTTATTAAAAAGTCTATAATGTGCATGCTAATAAGCTTAAGAAACGTACTCATGTTTGTAATTCATTTTGAAGGGCATCAAAACCATAAAATGATGGCTGAAGGGACAGTTATGTAACAAACTATAGTTGCATGTCCATTATAAAATATTGATATGAATGTCAATTTTTAAAATTTTGTTGGAAATTTTAATATTATGAAAATCAAAATCAAAAAAATGATCCAGTTGTGAAGCAGAGGCTGAAAATATAAGAAAGGAGAAAGGACAAGAAAAGGTTGAGACACAATAAAATTTAGTGGAACCCAAGGCACAGGCAGAGGGATTAGGCTAAAAATGGAAGATGAATAGGTTCTCTATTGTATCAGAAGCTAGGATGCATACAAATGCAGGTTCAGGAACATAAGATGCATACAAATGAAGACAAAGAAATATGGAATGCATAAAGATTTGTTTTTACAAGCTGGCTGATAAAGAGGTAAGGTTTCTCTTCCAAATTAAGCTTTGAAAGAGTTATTGTGGAGCCTACATTAGAGAAACTTATTTGTTTGCACAGTGTTGAGGGTCTATTTCTGGGTTGGTAATTGTGAATTTATTAGGGTGAAGCTTGTGCTGATCTGTCTCGATTCAGTTTCTCATCTGTAAAACAGAATAATGTCTAGTACCAAGCTTGTTAGAATTAAGTGAGAAAACCCACAAAGAACCTGGAAAAGGGCCTGGGCCAATCCTTTCCTGTTAGGCAGTGGCAGTCATGCAGCCTGGGAAGAGAACCAAGAAGCTAACTTCTTCCTATGAACCAGTGGCAATCATGGGCCATGTCGACCCTTCCTGTGAGCCTGCAGCAGCTTTACAGCCTGGGAAAAGAACCAAGCAGCAGCCAGCACCTTTCTGTGAGCTGGCAGAATGGGCTGGGCCAACTGCTTCCTGTGATCCAATGGCAGACATGTGGTTTCCCCCCTCTTAATACTTCACAATGGGGATTGAATTTCAATACATGAACCTGTGGAATACACACAAAAACCAAATCTAAACTATAGTCCTTGGTCAGTAAAAACTGTAGGTTTACACATTCAAGGCTGCTTGCGGTTGCAGTAATAGATCTGACTTAGTACAAGGAAAAGGGAAACCTGTAACTTTTTGGATGAAACCTACAGACTTGATTCAAAAAGGACAATCTGTATATACCTTCCCTAGCCTACAGTTACAAGCCTGGTTCAAGACATCAGAAATTAAACTAAGAAATCTTGGACATAAGGAACAGTATGAGACCAAGGATAAGTTCACACATACGTCTATTTGATCAACTGTTAAACTACAAAATGAAAACCAAGTGACATCAATTAATGGTCAAACTATAAGAATATTTTCCTCAGAAGTCCAAGCATTTAAATTCATGCTTATTTCTCAGTGACTGATATTTATTCAAATCACTGAAATATACTCACGCTATGTTGTTTTGAATTCTTAAGTTCCCTGCAAAAAATGTAACTCTGGAGGGATACAAAATAATCTTTAGGTGTAATTTCCTTTAACAAGTAAGAGATTGGACAGAAGAAAATGGAAGGCTCATACAATGTATACTTGAAAAACAAATGTTTAAAGTAAATCATTTTCCTGGACTCTACAGAGTTTCTAACTGTATCCTTTCAATATATTTAAATATTACAGGAACAATTTTTTAACACAGTGAGTAATGATTAGTAGTTCACAGAAGAAACATTATATAAAAAAATACAAATAAGACTTGACTACATAGTTACTTTATTATATCCATGGCTCTCCCAACATAAATTGTATGTAGATGCTGGTTCTGAAAAGTAAATGAAAGAATCGCTGATTGAAATCAGAACATCATGCCTTCCAATCCATCCTCCATGAACTTCTTATAAAGTGCCATAAATTTGGCCACAAATGCTTCCAAGTGATAAATGGCTTTGGTACCCAGCTGTAGACGATGTTCATAATAAGCTGCCATCTGGGTAACTTCCCCTTTCAGTTGTCCATCACAATTATGTAAAAGTTCTGAGAGCAGGCCCTACAGAGAAATCATCAGTAACTTAAAAGCAACCATTTAAAAAATAAGTCTCACATGCTTTATTACTCTCCTTCTGCCCCCAAAATATAACTTAAATATGTTTTTTTATACAGACAGCATTAGACAACTTTACATTAACCAGTATCCTTCATCTAAAACCAAAAAACTTGTTACTTCTGAAATATAAAAATACAGTGACCTCCCATATTTCAAATAGCAAATACAGATGATCCCTGAATTATGATACTCCAACTAAGTAATTTTTGGCCTTCATGATGGTATAAAGTCAATATACATACATTCAAAAGAACTCATACTTTGAATTTTGATCTTTTCCAAGGCTAGTGATAACAGAACTCATACTGGAGTCAAACTAGTTCTCCATCAGTCACACGATCAGTAGGATAAATAACCAATATTCTAGACTAATGGTGGTGAACCTATGGAACACGTGCAGTAGCCAGCTGTTTTAAAAGGTTCGCCATTGCTGGACAGTGAACTGTGTTGTTAAACTATGATGCTCCAGTAAGGTACACAGAATGAAAAAAATTTTTTTTCCAAGATGAGGTCTTTGTAATCCAGGCTAGTCTCCAATTCCAGCATTCAGTGGAACCTCTCTTAACCTCACAAAATTTAAATTTTGATTTAAAATATCTTCAACCTTTAATGGGTTTATTACGACATAACTTCAATGTATATTAAAGGACATCTGTATTTAATTGCAAAACGGTGCAAGGAGAGAGATACAAGTATATTTACTACAACTTATTTATAATAATCTGTAGACAATCTAAAGTTTCAAAAGACATCATATTCAAAAACATGTGATTGCCAGGCATAGTAGTATATGCCTGTAATCCCAGCACTCAGGAGACTAAGGCAAGAGGATCATTGCAAATTCAAGACCAACCTAGGCTACAAAGTGAGCTCAAGGCCAGCCTGAACTGCATAGGGAGAGCCTGTCTCAAAAGAACCAAAAATCAAACAACAACCACCAAAAATCAAAAAACACTGATAGTCATGATACACTATCAAAAACTTAGGGTACTCTTTTCAGTATGATAGAATAATAACGAGGTAAACCTGTACAATCACAACACAATACCTAAGATATATTGCTGAATGAAAACACTGTGCAAGAGAACAAAAATTTTGTGAAACTATACACATACACATATATGTATTTGATTCTTTGTGAAAAGATCAGATCTGTTAAAAGTGTTTACTTTTATAAATACAAAAACGAACCTTCATTTTTGTTTGCATAAGTGTACCATTTTAATTTTTCATGTATTACTATATATAGTACTATATAATTATAATTTTAAATTTAAATTTTAAAATAAAAGTTTTTTAAAAAACCAAATTCCCTAGTATCTAGCCATCAATAAATTTAGCTACCTAGGTAGCTGAGACCAAGCACATATGGTTTGAACTTGCCTACCTTTCTTTTCTACGAACACTGAATTTTGTTGTCTGAAATGTTTATTCTCCAGCAATTCATTTGGTTCTCTCATCTTTATCCTCACTGTAAGCTTAAACCTATCTTCATCAAAGAATCATCTGCAGCCATCTATAATCACACCCTCCATTACATTCTCCTTCATGTCCTTGTAACATTCATAACATTCTGAGATCTTTGTTTCCCATTTCACTCCACTAGAACATAACTTCCCTGCAGGCAAGTCCTTCCCTCCTTCTTTTGCAGTCCCCTAATGCTGTCTGTCATACAAGAGAGGCTGAGTAATTACCTGTGGAATTATTGAGATACAAAGAAAGTGACAATGTATCTTATAAAAGTCCTGCAATCACTCAAAAAAATCCAAATTGTATAGTTATAAACCAAAATTCTGAAACTTGGTTACCTTCATTATTATCTCAGGAGGAATACAGTGAGTTAGAAGCTCATACAGCCTTCCACGAACTTCAAGGAGTCTATTATAAAACAAAATAATTGCTATTTTGTGATGAAAATAATGAAAAACTTAAACATAGACACATTTTCTTCTACAGTTTATCATATTCAGGGTGCACATGCAGATGCTTCTAACTTCAGTTCATTTCTTAAAAGATAAATTTCAGCACTCTTATAAAGTAGACAGCCAGACATGGTGGCACATGCCTACAATCCCAGCACTTGGGAGGCTGAGGCAGGAGGACTGAAGTCAGCCTGGGCTACAAAGTGAGTTCAAGGCCAGCCTGAACTGCATAGTGAAACTGTCTCAAACAAAGACAGAGAGACAGACAAAAGAAAGACATTTATAAGCACGGTTATTCATTGTATCAGCCATGAAAATGCCACATAGAAATTAAGACTTCATGAATGATGTGGGTCAAGCTTATTCATACCATGGAATTGAACACTCCTTAATGACATATCAAGTACTATGTTTATATTTTTCTCTTCAGATAAAAATCATTTAAAATATCTAGAAAATGGTAATGAAAAAAATAAGCAATCACTAGCTAATGACACAAATGACAAGATATAAGGGTAAAACAATGCTACTGTTTAGACTGCACACAAAAACAATAAAAAAAAAACAATAAAAGAGAGACACTAAAGCAAATGTATACATTCAAACCCTCAATCCTTAACCCCTTAACTCCTTCTCATAGTATCTTCAGGAAAAGAAAGCGTGGTGTTAATAAACCATAAATAGTCAAAACAAATGTCATGACAGAAAATTATTTTAATATGACATAGCTTATTTCCAAAAGGCAATTCAGATTTACCTATAGAATTGTGATGTTGCACCTTATACATGTTAACTGTATGTACATACATTATACATGTTAACATATGTCTCATGTTAGTCTAAGTTCACTTCTAATATTAATTTAGTTTCTAAAACTTAATGTATGCTAAACTTAATATATTAGTCCCACTATTTCTTGATGGGTTGCAAGTGATTAAGACTGCAAAGTCTTCTGTCAAAGAAACTCGGTTATTCTAGAACTGTCTCAGCCTCTTAATAACTGACTCTGAACAAGTTAATCTTCCTGTTTGCTAGAAGACACTAATATTTTTCTCATAAGACTTTTATGAGTTAAATGAAGTAACAGTGCAATCATTCACTAAATATTAGCTAGTATCAAAATTAGAAAATTATAACCATTTTACATCAAATAAAAATTAAGAGAATATTGCAGCAAAATTAAGAGATCAAAATGACTATTGAGGCATTTGGCACTGAACAGGCCAATGATCAAAATGACACCAATCTGCCAGCATTTCAGGACAGCCACAAGGCTGAAATTAAGCAAAATCTCCTTATGTACAACGAAACACAACAGAATCAACTGTCATGATTATTTAAATAGAATCAACAGTACCCTTTCTTATACAGGTTCACTTATGAACTGTTAACACCTAATAGGAAAATTGGAGGAAAAGGTAGCAACTAGAAAAATCAGCAAAAGTAATAATGAGGTAAAATTTTAAAAAATTATGTGACAGTTTTCAAATGCTTACATATCCATACCAAAAAAATGTTTAAAAGTAGGACAGCCTACTGTTAACATTCCTTCTTTAAAATCAAAACAAAAACAGTCACCTTTAATGTGAAAACATTTTATGAAAGTACTAAAAGCTCCTAAGACATGCTTTATTTGAATTTTATCTCTTAAACACTGAAATTTCCTCACTGCTAACAACATTTAACCAAATGGAATGAATATATAGTTTATCCTAAAAACAGGGTTTCTTACATGACTACTTATAAAGTTTGGCACTTTTAAAAACTGCTTTTTTCGACTAAATAACTTGAAAATATAAGCATTTAAAGTATACCCTACAGAAGTACCAAGTACCCATGAGGTATCACTACCCACTGCAATAGTTTATATGGCAGTCAAAGAATACATGCTACAATCCCTTTAAAGAATCTGCTATGAAAACTGTAACTTATGAGATGTGTCAACCATAAGGAGAAAAACAGTATAGTCCTCTAACCATTATTTTCATTTAAACCAAAGAAACCGAAGTTCTAGTAGCTGTACTGAGTCTATTCTGCATCCTTAAATGCTCACTAATGTGCAAAGATGGTCTCTCAGTCCTGACTGGCAATAAGGATATAAAGCTGTGTTCTAGGGACCCTAAGAAATCACCTCCACATTTTCCAAAATTAGTGGGCTTTAGGATTCATTTTTTATTTGGAGAAGACCAAACCATCTTTCTCAATCAAAACTGTCATAAATTAAGGAACTAGTATATTTTCAGTATGGTCCACCATTGAATAACAAGACCCAGGAGAAGTAAATGGAAATGTAGCAAATATGCAAAAAAACCATTTCCAAAGAACCACCAGTATATACACAAAATTACTAATAAAATCTACGATCAGGCATAAGTAGTTTTCTATCTCTTAAACCAGTATCATTCAATGCCTTTTGCTATTCCTAACAAACACACAAGTGTACTTGAGAGGATAATAAAAATAGTATCTTCATTATACAATGAGAAAAGCTGAAACTCCTGCTCAAGGACACTTAGCATACTATGCATCATTTACAAACTTGTAATTCTTTTATTAATAAGAAAGCTAGACACACTGTCTTGTGTAAAGTTTTAAATCACATAAGATTTTGAAAGAAAAATGAAAAATCTCAAATTTTTTTTAATCTATCTAAAAACTCCATTTTGGGGCTAAGAATTTAGCCCAGCGGTATAAGCACCTGCCTGGCAAGTGCAAGGTCTTGTGTTCAATTCCCAGTACAAAAAAAAAAAATATATATATATATATATACATACACATACATATATACATACTCCATTTTTACATGTTAACAGCTTTAAAACAGTTAAGACATCATATACCAACTGTTCTAACCACTAAATTTCTGGAATTAAACCCTACTTTTTCTTTTAGTTTAATATTTGAATTCAAGATTTAATTATACTTCTAAATGCCACGTCATTAACATAAAGCAGTTGTTCTATCCTGAAGATCAAACCTTAAACATCATCTCATACTGATTACCTCTGTGGCGTCTGCTGACTAACAATAGCATTTGCTGTCTCCCTCAGATAAACCTCCCAATCTGTCTCAGGGATTTCTTGATCTGCAGTAAAAGGATACCTACAGGACAAAAGGAGAACACAGTGAGTTCAACAGTAGTGTGCTTATGTACCAGAACATCAACTGCAAGAACTGCCCCTTCTACTCACTGTTGTACTCTGCAGGCTTCACACATCAGTAGAGCTTTTCTGAGATTTCTACAGGACTTTTCTGCAATTCTCTGAGCCAGCTGTGAAGGAAGACTCAGGCCTTCCTTTTTGCAAACAGTAGATAACACATGACAAATCTACAAATTAACAAAAAATGAGCAATCTGTCAAAAAGTGTATTGAGACAATTTGTTGACATGGCTATAGAGCTTCTTAAAATTATATTCTTTAAATTGTACTGTTTAAGTTTTTATAAGTAAAACTTAAAAGATATTTTTTCACTCTGTATCTATGGCAATGTCACACATTACTATTTTATACAAAATCTCCCAAACCTATTAACAGCAGGAAAGCTGCTCACTTTGAGAATATTTTTTTACTGATAGCCATTAACGATAATGAAAAATGATAATGTATCACTGTTGTTTCAGATTTTGATTCCTTACCTATGGACTAAGTATTCTCCCATCATCTCCTTTCAATATCTACTTCTGCTATACAATATTTGAGTTTCCTCCTACAACCAAGTAATTCAAATTGAGGCATAAGACACTAAATAATTAGCCCAAAACTATTTTCATGGAATCATATTTAAGATACACAAACAATAGTTTAAAGACAAAAACATGTTCTATACCTAAATACACTAAGATATACTAAATAGACTAAAACATATTTACTAAAATGCACATTGGTTTGAACATCTAAAAATAGTTTTTATCCAAGTCTATCCATAATTGTTCCTGAATTGCTGATATGCTTTACTGTTTTTACAAAAACTAACATATCAGGGATAAACACAGATCAGATGACTTGAGATGATTTTTCTCCTGAAAAGTCTCACTTAACTTACATCTTCAATGCTGGGAGCAGGTACACGAATGGCCAGGCACCTGCTACGAATAGGGGATATCACTTTAGACGTAGAATTGCAGCACAAGATCAATCTGCAAGTGGACATATATTTTTCCATGGTTCTACGCAAAGCATGTTGAGCATCTTTAGTGAGTTTGTCAACTTCAGTCAATAATACCACTGAATGAAAGAGAAACAAAACAAACTTTAACTTTATGTCATTCAAACTTTAACTTGCTTTCTTTATTTCTTCTCACTATTTAGAGTAAAAGCCCACATTGCTCATTATTAACGGGGGCAAACTGAAGTTATAGATACGGGAAGAATAACATTATTTTAACTCAAAAATTTTGTAATTAGATAAGACTAAGAAACATGAGCAATGTGATGTTTAGAAAGTACTCTGTTGCAAAATTTACTGCAGCCTTTATTATACAACACTAAAACTTACCAAAACATGGAGATACATCTTAAATTCTAAGGACTGTATTTTGGAAAAGGCTGCTATGAGGGACATAACCAACAAAGGCATAGACATTTGGACATTTGCACATTAAGAGTCCATCTGGCCACAATCTAGGATGGGTATAAAAGTGATTCAAGGGATAGTACATACGCAGAAATGAAATCTAACTTTCGTATTTTTCATTATATTAACAAATTATTTCTATGACAGTGGTAGTATTTAAATCTTTACATAAAAGTAAGCAAAACAAAACCCCAAGAACAAAGATCTGTAAAAATTTATACCAAAACTAAATGGCAAGTTCTACCTAAGAACTCCAAATACAAACAAGTATTTAGAAAAGGAGCAACTGCAACTGAAAAGACTCACATGGTATCTGCACCTAAGGGAGAATGACAGAAATCCTCATCTTCACAGCTATTAGGTCAGGAGAAGCCCTAAACTGCCTTTAGGTAAACTGGAAATCATCATGGGTCAGTGTGAAGAGAGCAGTCTTAACTAGGAAGCAGATTCTATAGACCCCAAATCATACATGAGAGCAAAGGAATCCTGAGGTCTGACAAAGTAGTAAGATTCTGAAACTAACGAAGCTCCCTGCTAAATCAGTTCTCCACAGTAAACAATCCCAGAAACAAAACTCAAACTCAGCAGAAGAAGAAAAGACAAAGCAAAGAACATAAAGGCAAAGACAACAGAGAGAGTTCAGGACACAAGACCATACACTTTATTTGCCTTATGACAATAAAACAAGGGGCAACTCTTAGAGCCTTGAATCAAGGAAAAATGACTCTGGCCTCCTCTTCTATCCTAAGAATACTAGAAAATTCATTCACTTAAAAAAATAGAAAAGGATCACAACTGAGTTTATAGTATAAGAGAAAGAAGAACAACACATCTCTGTCAATCAGAAGATTGAAATATTTTCTAAAATGTTAAATATTACTTTTTTAGGTAACAGTTAACTTAATACAAGAACATGTTTAGTGTTTTTAGTGATGTTAGTCTAACTGAGCCTAGGAATATTTGAAGTATTTTTAATGACCCTAATACATTTATTTCACTTTTAAAAGTCTATTAATTATAATTAGAAGTTATTAATTTTGATTAGTTCAAATTTTTAATCATTTTTTTTACAATAGCATATCTTTAACATAGTTCTTACAATAACAGATTAAGAATAGGGACACACTTTTCTAAATATTTATTTAAGTATACACTATTATTTTTGTTTTGAATAGTGATGCTTGAAACAGTGACTAAGTAGTAATAGACAGAGAACAGGACTTTCTTCTTAAAAATATACAATAACCAAATGAGAAATGAAACAACTTTAATATCAGAAAATCTAGTAATATAACCTACATTATCAACACAAGAAAAAAATCATAGAATCATATTCATAGAAGTGAAAGAAACATTAAACAAAATTAAGCACATTCATATTAGAAATACTGAATAAATGCTTTGTTATTATGATCAAATTTACCACACTAAAATTCCCTAGCTAAATGGGAAAACCCTAAGGCTTCCTTCCAGAATCTGACATGGATCTATTGTCTCTTCTACTATCAAACAATATATTGGCAGTTCTGGCCAATATAACCAGACAAGAAAAAGTTGGGTTTTGTTTTTTGGTGTTTTGGTTTTTTTATTTTTGGTACTGGGAATTGAACTCAGGACCTTGTGCTTGCCAGGTAGGCACTGTGTTGCCAAGCTATATCCCTGGCTCAATAAAGTATTTTAGAGCCATACAAAGTATAAAGAAAGAGAAAAAAACCTGTGTTTACCTATGATATGTCTCAAAACTCCAAAAGAAACTATGAAAATATTATTATAGTTAACTGGAAAATTTAATATTACAGAAAGATATAAAATTAAGTTATAAACATCAAGTTGCCACATAAATGTTAGAAAATATAAAAAGTTTATTTGTAGCAGGAAAAACTAAATTCACTAATGCAAATTTATTTTGAAATATTGACACTAAGACAAGAAATAAGCTAAGAATAAGCACAGCCAATTCATAAAATACAAATAAGCCATTAACAAAAGAAATTATCATACTCAAAACAGTATTTTTCTGTCTCAAATTTACAAATAATAAAAACAATTATCTGCAGTGGTCATAAATGTTTAGGAGAAATGAGTACTCCCAAACACTGCTACCGGTAATATAAGCCTGCATTCTGTTTTGAACCAACTTGCCTTTAGGAGCTACTTCATTTTAATTTTCTTCCTGTTCACTGAAATTGTTGATAATGAATGTGAGACTTGGGTCATTAAAAGCAATTATTTTAAAACTATATAATTTCTTGTTATAAGGTGTTTTTATTACTTGTTTATTACTTGATGTAGAACATCAAATAAGTGCCAATAATATTCTTTCCTATAAAATTCAACACCATTAGACTTTTCCCATAAGCAAAGAGATCATACCACCTTGTTCACTTTAATAACTCAAAACAAACAAACAAACAAATAAATAAATAAAAATAAATAAAAAAGGTTAAGGGAGCATTAGTGCTTGGAAATCTCATTAGAAGTCATCTTCTCATCACATACCTTTAAAATCTCTTTGAGAGTTTGTCTCAAGTTGCTGTGACTGTGCCACGGTTTTCAGCATCTCCTGAATTACAACTCGGTCACTATTTCCAGCATCACTACGTAAAACAAGTAATAATACATATGTGTAAATGCATACAAAGCAATTATGCCCTCTTGTTAATGTAAGAGAAATGCTGAATGTTTAACTGGTTAAAATATTGGTCAAAACTAATAACAACCATAAACCTTTAAAAGTAGAATGCTTTGGAATCATTAAAAATATAAACAATATTCCAGGTGGATTGTCACAGAAAACACTAAATATGTTCTTACATTAAGTTTACTGTTACTTAAAAAGAACAATGAGAAAACTGTTTAGTAAATACTTTTGACACTTCTGTACCCACAATAGAAATACCTAATTATAGCTAATTTCTCAATTATCTGTAATTATCAAAATAAAAAATAATTCAAAACAGAAATGTAATTTCTATTCCTCATCTCTATCCCAGTTTGTATAAAGGCCTGAGAGTAAATAAGCCTCCAGAAGTCTGTACCCAGTACTAGCAGGGAGATGATTCAAGGACTCAACTAGAGAACAGAATAAGCAAACTGAATTTAACACACAAACTTCAGGCCTAGTATAGGCACAAACCTACACCCATGCTATTGCCTGGCACTTTATAAAGCACCTCAAAACAGCAGAAGTCATCACTTAACTTAGGGTGAATGAATGTTTTAATAATCAGCTTGATCTCTAACTGGCTATATCTTCCCTCAAAGGTGCTCACAAAAAAACAAACACAAAAACAAGAAAAGAAAATGGCAAAGCAGCAAGCCTTATTTTCCCAAAGAGCCATTAAGTTTATCCCAATATAATTATATCACTGTATCTAAAATATCTTTTCTAGTATTCTGTTTCTAGCCAAAAATTCTAAACAAGCTAGGTATCTTGGCACATGCCTGCAATCCCAGCACTCAAGAAACTGAGACAGGAGGATCATTGCCTGGACTCCATTAAGAGTTCAAGGCTAGCCTGAACTACATAGGGAGACCTTGTCTCAAAAAAAAAAAATCCCAAACACTTTTCATTTGTCTGTGGAACTACCAGTCCTATTTTTATGATCAGATGCATACCAACCAATCTTATTTCTGTTAATTTTCTCTGACATACTTAGGGCAAGTCATACCTATCTGTTAGGATTATTTTAATAACATAACCCATACAGAGCTTCTCACTCAGTGGCTACTAATGAATACCACACACACATTGGTTTGAACTCTGTTCCTCTGCCAAGGATGGTGTACATACATGCCTGTAATCTTATCACTCTGGTAGGTTGAGGCAAGAGGGTTGCAAATTCAATCCCAGCCTGAGAAATTTAGCACTTAGAAAGATCCTGACCCCAAAAAAGGGATGTGAGGCTATAGCTCTGCAAAATCCACAACTTCCAATCCCTTATCCTGCAAAAAAATCTCCATTCTACCTGTTCCATTCAGTATCCTCTATCTTCTTATAATAATCATTTACTTTTGCCTCTGTGCCATTGGGCATAAGATTGCTTTTGGCTAAACAGGTCCTTTATTTGCCTTCAAGAACGTATCAGGACCCACAGAACGTTAAAGCTTTACTGAGCTTTATAGCTGCTGTATGAGTTTACGGTGTCTTTCACTAGATCTTAGTCTCACTACTTCATGATAAACACACAGATGTGAATAGCAAACTATTACAATAACTCTCACCAAAAACACAAAAACACTGAGTTAGTGAAGAAAGACCTGCAATACAATTTTCTGAAATATTTACTCCAGACATTACAAGCGTTTCAGACAACTTTTCTTGTCAGTACTCAATGAGTCCATATACTTTAACAAACCTTACTAACAATAAAATATTACTGAGTTCTGTAGAGCAAGAAAAATAGATTACTGAAATGACATGACAGGAAAGATAAAGTGAGAAAGCATTAGGCTCTACAGCCTGAGAGGGCAACTTAACATTATTCTACTTTAACTTACTTTATTATTTTGTGCTTCTATATGCATGATTTTATTTCAAAAAGGATTCTAACCTTAAAAATTAAGTCTAATTGCTTATTTCCATCATTTTTTCTTTAAAAAGTTTGGCAATTTACCTGGGATTAACTTCAAGGTGGTAATTACTTGCAATAGTGCTGATTTCAATTTTTTTTTTAGATGGAGTCTGTAGACCAAAAAATAATGATAAGTCAGTATTTGTTTATTGGCTGTGCCCCCTTTATATTTTCATTTGTTCTTATTTTGTTATATAAAAACTGAAACACACTAAACAAATAAAACTTTAGATACTGAACATCAATGCAACTCCATTAACCAGATCCTTTCCTTTTTCTAATACTGAGGACTGAAAAAACTAACCTTGAACTCAGCTACATATCCAAACCTATTTATTTATTTATGGTACTGGGAATTGAATCCAGGGCCTTGGTGCTGAGCTACAGCCCCAGTTCCCTACTTTTTATTTTTATTCTTTTTTTTTTTTTCTGAGATAGGGTCTCATTAAGTCCCTAAATTGTCCAGACTGGGTTTGTCTCAGGCTGCCAGAACACAGGGATTATTAATTTTTTTTCCAATTTTTTATTTTGAGACAGGGATTTACTGTACTAAGTTGTCAGGCTGTTTTCAAACTTGTGATATTTCTGTCTCTGCCTTCCAAGTAGCTGGGGTTATATGCATGTATCACCATGCCTGGCACCCCATTCTTAATATGTTTATAATATGAGTCATACCACACAATCTGTTCTTATTAATTTTTCCTTTATCTGCAAAATTCCCCCAAATCATTCTCCATTATCACCAAATTATCATTCTAAACAATGTGCATCTATCCTTCCATAGACTTTTTTTCTATTAATATAAAAATAAAGCACATTTTTTTTTGTAAAAAAAAATAAATAAAAATAACAAAAGAGAAAAGCATATTCATACATCTGTGTTTTGCTTTTCCTACTTAACACTCTATCTTGGCAATCTCTCTCAGACAATTAGTATAATGTTATAGCTGTATATCAACCTGCATTATGGATATTTCAAATTAGTCATACTGACAGGTATTTTTTTCTGCTTTTTGCCTCTGTACATATATATATATAAACCCATTTGTTTTCAAAAAAGTTCTAACAATTCACTTTCCATGGGCAATACTCTTCCTCAACCCTATTGACAGTAAGTTTTATTATGACTCTCAATTTTTGCCAATTTGATTATATAACAGACTCACAATGTTTAGCTATCTTAAAGATCAAACATCTTTATAGGTGCTTACTGGCCACTTAAATTTCTCTCCTCTGAATATTTGCTATTTCACTCTATCATGCTGTTTTGCTGTTGTCAATTTGTAGAAATCACTAAAGTTTCTTTCAAATAATTTGACATTCCTTTATCTACTGATTTTAGGTTTATCCTGCCATAGACGCTTTTAAAATTCACACATAATCCAAATATCTCTTTAATTTCTTCTCATTTTTATAGTTTCTATTAAAGGGTTTTCTTGAATCACAGGCAGTTCATACAGTCTAAAAAATTTTATTCTGTTATTTATTTCATTTTTAACACTTAAATCTTTTATTCATCTAGAATTTATCTTTATACAGTATATGTCACATAGATTCAAGTTTGCTTTCTTCTCAAGAGATGACTAGCTATGCTGGTAGAGTTTGCGGGCTCATCCTTTTTCATTGATTTGAATTAGATACTCTAGTCATAGTTTTACACTCTTTATTGGTTCACTGGCCAAGTTCTCTATACCCATACCAATATAGTGTTTTACTGTTAACATGACTTTGTATCTTGTAATATAAGCCCCAATTCACTAATATTTTTCATAAGTACTTAAGGTAGTAATAGAAATGTAGTCTCTCATATAGATTTTAGGGTCATTTAATATAATTAAAAAAGAATTTAACTGTAACTGAAATTTAATTGAAATTTACACTACAATTTTGGGAAACAGACACTTTTAAATAGCAATCCTGTTACCTGAGAACATTCTACATCTTGACATTTGATCTGCTTTGTGTTTTGTCTTTCTGTAGGATATTACAGTTTTCTGCCTATAATATCTACATTTTTCTTCTTAAATTTGGCCCTATATTTTATAAGAATCTCCACAGGATCTCTACAGTTAAATCTACAGGATGTAACTGACTTATAAACTCAGTATGTCTACATATAAACTAACCAAGACTGCCCTAAAACCACTCACCCTCCCAAAGGTTCTATTAATAGCCGTACAATCCATACTCAGCATTCATTATTTTCCCCAATACATCTTGTGTAAAAGACATTCTATCACAAGCTATGAAGTGCAAAAACAAGAATAACACATTTTCTTCATAACTTTAAAATAAAAATTTTATCAAAATATAGGATGTATAGGAAGTATAATACAGCCAAAACAAAAAAAGTACAAACTACTACAATAAACTAATGTTTATTGTAGAATAAACATTAACTGTTATGGGGGAGACATTTCAGGTGGATCTGAAACATCATCTGGAAGGAAACAGCAAGTATAAGATCAGAAGCCTGGCCAGGCGAAGATCATAGCAAGCCTCTCAGGGTCCCAGAGTCTCAAGCTTGCTTTCCCAGTCATTTGCTCCATCTTTAAGAGTAACTTGATTCTGTGTTTATAATTTTTTTCATAAGCGTTTTTCCTTTTTTAAAAATCTCAACTACTGCTCTCAAACCAATGAACCTCAGAAATCTGATTTCTAGCTCCAGCTGGAACACCTGTCTCAGTAAGGTAACTTGAAACAACTTTCACATTCTACATATTAATCAAAAGCTATTGCTCAAATTTCCTAACATAAATGACTTTGGTCTGGTTACAATAGTTAGATCTATGTATCTGTAGCTCTCAATACTGTACACTAGGATTATCTGTGAAGTTATTACTTATCAACTGGAGGAAGTGAGAGTACAAACATGAATGGGTGGAAAATGTTTGCCATATATAACTGAAAGGACTTAAAATGCTTACTGTAATGGTTTGATGTTCAATTCTCAATTTTTCAACTCCAACACCATAAAGTTCACGTAAAATACACATAATTCTTGTCTTTTTTCCAGCACCTGATGGTCCATATACTAACAGATGAGGAAAGTCACCACATTGCACCTGAAAAAAGAACAAAACATTTTTCCTTAGTCAACCAAAACTAACTACTCTGGATAGACCCGAGTTACTTTTAAGTACCCAAACGTTTTGTAAACCAGCCTATGTAACTCTGGAGGACCTATTTAATTTAAATTAATATACATGCAATATCAATGAACTTTTTAGTTCAATTTCAATTTTTACACGAACTTTTCTAAAGATCTTTCATATATATCAAGTATGTAATAATAGTATCTATAACTCTGAAAAAGGTTACTATCTGAAGACGAGAGTGCTGAGCAAAAAAAAAAATTTCCATCGGCATAAAATATGTATTACTCTTTGGTCTGCAATAATTTATTTTCCTTAAGATCACTTTTTTCCTCTCTACTGCCCTGTAAGATTCACTCGGATGTTTACAAAACAATGCTATTCGACATTTTTATCAAGCACACCATAAAAGTAGGCAATGGGTTGAAAGGAACAAAATTCATGCATATGGGACTAAACTCAAAGATATCCCAATACAATATAATGGACTTAGAGACGAACTTGGGTATTAATAAATACAACATTTTCCATGCAAATGAAGACAATGACCAGAAGAAATTTCAAATAAGCCTGTAAAAAAGTCAGCTAGACGATGTCACGTCTCCATTCACAATCCTCCGGTGGCTTCCTAGCTACTCTAGGCATTTAGTGGATCTGCAACACCTTCCCACTCTTCAACTTGCACGACCCGCCACCCCCAGCCCCCCCTTTCTGGGCTGGCTTCTTACAGTTCTGCTACGTTGACATTCCTGAGTTTCCTAGCACAAGCTGCGCACACTCCAGCCAGGGCAATTTTACATGGTCCCCTCCCTCTGCTTCGCTCTTTGACCACTTCCTGTCTTTATGAGTTTGTCACTTCAAGCCTAGTCCCAGATGACAGAGCAAAGCGTTCCTTATTTAAAAGTACAAGCCCGTACCTCACACCCTCACCCCCCTTCACAGTTTTCTTTTTCTCCTCTGAAAAGGGCAGGCGCGCGGAACACAGCCCCGCAGGGCGGGAGTCCCGAGTCTGGGGCTCCCCTCTCCGCTCCCTTCCTTTCTGGTGCTAACCGCGGCCCACTCACCAGGTTACGGAGCTGCGCTGCCTGCTCCTTGTGATAGTCCAGTCGTCCTAAAGAGCAGGGCCGGTATTTATCCACCCAGAGACTCATGGCAGCTTTAGTATCAGAGAAATGAACACTTAAAAATTCCGCGCGCGTCCTTTGCGCGGGGTCTGTAAAACAAGTTTTCCCGCTAATGGCAGGTCGCGTGACGTCACTACCGGCCGCGGCTGCGTAAACCAGGTAATGACGAAAAAAAAAACTACGGAGGGCACCTCGGAACAAAACTTGTCTCTGCGTGAGCCCTATGTAGTTACAACGCTTAACGTTTTATTGTATTTTCTTTGTTCTGATTTTGTGTGTTATTTTAGAAACTATTCCCCAAAGTTGAGAATATATCTCTGATACTCTAGGCCTCAAATATGGGTATCTCAGAAAAGGCACTTTACTCATTTTGCTCATCAAATAAGTTTTTTTTCCACAAAAATTTACTAAATAGGTTCAGGACTACCTGTCCAGCTCTGTTGTTCGCACTAGAATATATCCAAGCTGGAGGTTTCTCTCACTTGGCAGACATCTAGTACACTTTTACTGCATAAACTGTTTAAGAAACAAGACATGATACTTACTTTCTTACTTCCATTCCTCAAGATGCTTAATGGGTTGCAAACCAAATCAAAAGAGCACTTAAAAAGTGCTATAGAAATAATGAAATACAGGCTCCAAACTTCCAACCTACTATATGTCTGGTACTGGTTTGTGTTCTCTAAAATCAAAGAATGAATTTTAGGAACAACAGAGATTAAGAGCAAAATATATGTATTGAGAGAAAGAAAGCTTCTGTCTGAGAAAGAGATAGAAGGGGTTCCAAGTGGCTTGCCAAAGACCCTGCTTTTTCTAGGGATTTTATAGAGCAAAACAATGAGGTGAGGCGGGTCCAAAATGGGAAGTCTCAAGATGGGCATAAGGCGAGACAGAACTATGGTCAACCTATTGTTGGGGCACAGTTATAATGTAGGAACACATTCATGAGATGGTAAACTTACAGACAATAACTACCAAATATAAATACAATCCATATTGCTAAGATACTGTCTGAAACAAACCTAAGGGCATTTATACGTACTAGTTCCTCCTTTGGGACAATTTTTATTCAATGTAGGCAGAACTGGACTCCTGATTTCCTCTCATTGCTATACTACCTAGATCTACTCTCTGAGAACTCCCTAATCCCCCACCCTGTTAAATACTGCAAAAAATGTCCATGTTTTCCAAGATTCTCCCCTACTAAACTAAGATGAAGAAAAAGTGTTTGAAGTGAAAGACACTAGAAAATCAGAAGCAACAACACTGAAATATCATCTTTGTACATATCAGTCATGAAAAATGATGCTGGAAATAATTGAGAGGAAGATGAATCAGGTATACAAATGATCAGTGATTTTCTAGGAGTGCTCATCAGGTATGACAAGTTCAAAAAAGAGAAATAATTTATAGAAGATTCTGAAGGCATGCCTTTCATAATTATTGCTCAATACGCTGAATTTGAATTACCCTGAATTTCAGATTCCTCTGCTCTAAAATGAGTTAAAAAAACTTGTTTTCACGATTTGTTGAAGGTATAAGATAATTTTAATACATAGCACCTGAGCAAAAATGATAACATTGCCATTTTAAACATGCAACCAAATCTTCCTAAGGTGTTGAAAGTGAACTGCTGATTTTCTTGGGCTCTTTTGCTCCTGCATTTTAGTGTCATGCTATTGCATTTCTCTAGGCCAAACCTGTAATTGAGTCTCAATAGATTTAGGAGACTTTTCTCTAGGCTCAATCCAATTATAAGTGTTGTGATAAAAAGCATAATTCATGATCTCAAGAGGCCAAGAAACCAGTTAAGAAGAAAGAGGTAATATTATTTCTTGTTTATTTTCTACTCAAACCAGTACCTTAAAATATTTACCACTTTGTCTTCACCTGCTTGTGTTAGATTTTTTTCCCATTTTCCTATGTATGTGCAGATTTTATTGAATGCTCATTTTATTTGGGGGGTTAATCTTAACAACTTCCCAGCTTATGTCCTCTATTTCAAAGTGTTCTGACCATTTTTTTTCTTGTAATTTATTAACAAATTGTCAGGGATAGCATCTGTTCATGATTTCATTCCTTTATCTGAGGAAGGACCAGTGGTTAGATTCCTCTCTCCACTGTAAAAATATTAAATCATTAAAAATTAAGAAATAATTTTGAACAGAGATTTCTCATAGAAACTTTTTATAAAACTATGTCCACTTTGTGTGCTTTAATTTTGTAACTTGAAAAACTATTTCTAAGAGAGCAATATGCAATTTATTAACTAAAAAAAGTAATCAGAAATGTAAGAGTAATAAAACCCAAAATGTGTAATTGCTATTGTAAAAAAGAGAGGGAAAGAAAGTGCTTTAAAGGATAAAACTGCATGTATATTTAAGGGTGTAGGATTAATAACCAAATATTACTAAGTTTATGTTGGATTGTTGAGCAAAACTGTTTGCAGTCTTGCGGTTTGAATGTCCCCTTTCTGTGCTTTAATACTGTAACTTGAACAACTATTTCTAAGATGACAGTATGTAATTTGTCAACTAGTGTTTATTTTAGTTTATCTCATTTTTGGGGGAATTTTATATTATTTATTCCATTGTTTTCTGTTTTTTTCTCTTTAAATAAAAAACTACATTTAATTTATTGCAGTGTGAATTTATCTCTGTGAAATAAAGAAATACAGATTATGATACAAATAGCTCGAAAACAATAGTTTAAAACTCACAACAAAAGGGTGGAAATGTAAAAATCACTTTAGTCTGGTACAGAAGAATTTCTCTTTATCGAATCTCTTTTCTATGCCTGTATACTTTTTCCAGCTTCTATGGTTAGGTAGAATCGTATGGCAGAGTACGGGATACTGGAATATAAACTACCGTGATCAATGGCAGCCTTCTATACTCATACCTTAAAAATCTTCTCTGTGCTCCAACTTACACTCTTTGCTCATTGGTAAGGAATTTTAATGTAGGGAATCTGATGGAGGTCTCTGAGGGTCCAGATAACACTTGAGAAACTAGAAGAAAGCCAGATTCCTGTACTTTTTACATGAATTGTATTCTATAAGCAGAACAGATAATTTATAGAGCAGATGTTTGAATAGATCTTCAGTGAGAAACTGTGGAAAGTGAAACGGTAGGGTGAACAGCCTTGCAAGGGTTTTTTATTAGTCAGGGGAGCCTCTGTAAACAACTGACTTTTTTATTAGTATGTTTGATTCATAGAAAATAAATTCATTGTGAGGAGTTGGTACATGTACTCATCATATCTTAATCCTTTTAATTCCTCTTTGCCTCCCTTACTTTCTCTCTCCCTCTATCTCCATATCCCTGTCCCATATGCGAAAGGACTACCTACCTGTTTCATATTGTCAGGTTTTTATTTTTATCTTTAAATTATACTTTGGGTTTCTTATACAAGAAAAACCATACATTGTTTAATATTTGTTTCTGAATTATTTCACTTAGCATTCTGGTCTTAATGTGTATCCATTTTCCTAATGATGAGTTAAATTTATTCTTCTTTACAGCTGTATATTCATCCATTCATCTTCTGATGGACAAAAAGGCTGTTTCCAAGATTTAGGTATTATCAGTTGTAGTGCTATAAGCATGGGTATGCATGTTTCACTCTCATATGATATTTTTTTACTCTTTTTGGAAGATACTCAGAAGGGGAATAGCATCTAATGTTCACTACAGAGATTATTTTGTAGTACTGTTTTTTAGGTGGGCCCTTATTTGGGTTTTGGAATCAAGGTAATTCTAGCTTCCATGATGAGCATGGTGTTAGATCCTCCCTGAAGTTCTTATATAATTCAGTGGTGAAGCCACAATTCCTGAATTTAATTTTACACTGTGCCTTACAAATATATAGCCACTGATGTAGCTATTAAACAGGTCCCTGTATTGGTAACTCTTAGTATATGGTACCATTTTACATTCTGCTTTCCATCAATTTATTCTATATATCTCAGGTAAGTGGAATTATACAAAGTTCATCATTCTGATTTATTTCACTTACCATAATGTATATGAGTTTCAACCATGTATCCAAATTTCATTTTTAAGGCTGAATAATATTTTATCCTATGGTTATTGTATGTTTTTTTTTACTCATTCAATGATGAACATTTGAGTTTGGGCTATTATGAAAGATCATTATATTGCTATGATGATCACTGAAGTACAAATATATCTGTTCATGTTCCTGCTTTCAGTTGTTTCACCCAGAAGGTTAATTGCTAAATTATGATAATTCTTCATGTTTTTTTAAACAACTGTCACACTGTTTTCTATGACTGCTACACTATCTTACTTGCTCACTTGCAATATTCAAAAGCTCTAATATCTCAACATAACATCAACCAAAAATTTTTACAATTTGTGTTATTCTGGTAGGATTGCAGAGGAATCTCATATGGCTTTAATTTCCTATGAGATTAAGGCACTTTATCAAGTGTTTAATAATGACCAGAACTTTCTTTTGTAAAGCGCCTCTTTATGTCTGTTTGTTTGCTTGTTCTTGTTAGATTTATTTATTTGTTCCTTTTTAAACATATGTATTGAAAATATCTTTTTCCTATATTTAGTTTGGCTTTGAACACTCCTTAAAAGCCTTTGCCCAGGCCAGGGATATAACAATGGCATTAGTGCTGGCCTGGCAAGTGTAAGGTCCTGAGTTTAATTCCTGGTGCCAAGAAAAAATACAATAAAAATAAAGCCCTTGCCTATTCCAAAGTCACAAAAATGTTTTTCTATAGTATTAAAAAAATCTGGACAGGTAACCATTATAGGCAGTCAGAAGCAGCCAGCCCAACCCCAGCACACACACAAGCCGCCATCAGGACTCTCCTGTGGGTAGCTACCACAGACTGGGAGAACAAGCCAGCCATACCTTGGAGAAGCCCCGAGTGTCTGGAGAAGCCTGCCTCATACCCTGCTGCCTCCCAGGAGAAACCCATTTCCCTTCACTGTGGATGGGTAGCCAAGTCAGGAAGCACCTGGGACCTCACAACTTGCTCATCTGGAGGAACTCAAGAAAATGTCAAGACAAAGGAGCAAAAGGCCATCTCAGACCTCTGGCCCAAACAGAACAAGTCCAGGACACATGGAGATAAACAAAAGGGAAAGTCACACACCTAAAATTTCTAGAATGATGGCAACTGAGGTAAAGAAACTACTTATGAGGCTATAAAAGAAATCAGGTCAAAAATAATATCTCAGATAAAAGAAGTGGCAAACATAATAAAAACATTGCTGAGTGTATCTAAAGAAGACATAAATAATAAAAAAGAGGAGGATAGGAGAATAATGGAAACCTCAAATGAACAGTATAGAGACTACATCAAATGCAGGAAACACTCAAGGTGTTATACAGGAAATTAAAAACTCCATAGAAAACTGGCTAAACTACTTGAAAGAAACTAAAGGTAAACTTTCAGACCTTGAACACAGGATGGCAGCTAGCAATCATGAAAGGAAAGGTCTCTTAAAAACAATAAGGAACCAGGAAATAACTATTGGACAGCTACAAGATGATACAAATAAAAAATAACTTAAGAATGATAGGTATCAGTGAAAAAGCAGGAGTCAACACAAATGATATAAAGAGACTACTTGCAGAAGTAATAGCAGCAAACTTCCCAAGCAAAGGACCTGACGTACAGATAAGTGAGACATAGAGGACTCCAACTAGCCGTAACCAAAATAAATCTATACCCAGACACATAATAATTAAGATTGCAGAAATTCAGCATAAGACAGAATATCAAAGGCTGTTAGAGAAAGGAATCACAGCAGTCTTCTCATCACAAACCATCAAGTCAAGAAGAGCTTGGAGTGAAGTATTTCAAGTCCTGAAAGAAAACAACTTCCATCTCAGATTGTTGTGCCCTGCAAAACTATCTTTCAAAATTAATGGAGAAATGAGATATTTTCATGACAAAGAACAACTGAAGTAATTCATGACCACCAAACCAACCCTACAAAGAATACTACAGGATATTATAGAGAGAGATAAAAGTGACCACTTTGCCAGGAACAGCAACAGAGTGGGATCACCGAGCAGAGCAGACAATTGAATAGAGGAGAAAAGTAGGGAGCCAAAAGCAGGGAGGAAAAAAGCATGGCAGAAATGAACCAGTGAATTTGGCCACAACCATTAATGTATATGACCTCAATTCACCAATAAAAAGAAACACAGGCAGAGTGGATCAAGAAACAAGATCCATCAATATGTGATATACAAGAAACACATTACCTTGAAAAGTAACTCATAGACTGAGAGGCAAAGGAGAGAAAACAATGCTTCATGAACAGGGAACCAGAAAAAAGTAGAGGTAGCTTGCCCATTAATGGTAGAATGGTTAAGAGAGATATATCATTTTTATACAATGAAAAGCTAATTATCTATAAAGAAGGATAATCACAAGGATCTTGTAAGTAAATGGATGCAGCCAGTGATCATGCTCTTACATGAAATGGTAAATGGTTTGGACTTACATAGGTGAACACCATGTTGTTTCCCTAGTACAAAAAACTGAGAGTTAATGGAATCTAAAATATATCATAGATATTGTGAAAGTAAAAGAGGAGGAAATGTCTGAAAAAAGAAGGTGGTAGCCATTGTTAATTCCTATTATTTTGTTTTACATTCCTGTATCATTTCATTGTTTTGTTTGGCTTGATTCTATTGTTTTTGTGTGATTTTATTATATCTGATGGCATGGACAGCTATTTCAAAGATAATAAGATATATTATGGTAGCCATTGTTGATTTCTTATTATCTTGTTTTGAAGTCCTGTATTGCTTTCACTGTTTTGTTTTGATTGGTTTTATTCTGTTCTGTTCTTTTTTATTTATTAAGTCTGATGGGATGGGCAGCTATTTTGAAGATAACAAGGGGCATTATGATAGCCTTTGTCGATTTCCAATTGTTTTGAAATCCTGTATCACCTTCACTGTTTTGTTTTGATGTGTTTCCTTCTCTTTGGTTTGATTTTAATATGTCCAGATGGTATGGAAGATATTTTGAAGATAAGAACAGGCATTAGGGAAGCCATTGTTCATTTCCTATTATCTTGTTTTGAAGGCTTATATTGTTTCCACTGTTTTGATTTGATTGGTTTTATTGTTTTATTTTGTTTGGTTCTCTTTTAAAAATAAAACATTTTTAAAAACCCTTTATTTTATTCTCACATTTAAAGTCCACTGGAATTGATTGTTTTGCATAGTATATTGTATAACTTGTCAAGTCATGTATTTCTCCATGTAAATAACCAGATTCACCAGCACTATTTATGAAAAATGAACTTTCTTCCCTGTGCCGCAAGGTCCGTTTGCTGTAAATGAAGTATCATGTATTTGTGCATTTGTTCTGCTCCATGAATTCGCCTATATGTGAATAGACATCAGAGTGCCTTGATTACTATGGCACTATTCACAGGGTTTGGCTTCTGATCATTTGACTTATTTTGTTCTTATTCAAGATTATGTTTGCCAGTTTTTTCTTCTTCTGCATGTCCATAAAAATATTGGAATCAGCTTGTGAGTTTGCAAGATTCTTATCTAAGTTTCTGTGTGGAATTTCTAGTGACAGGCATTTAAATCTATATTTGAACACTGCAAATTTCACCTTGCTGGTCTTTGAAATCATAAAGTATAAATTGCTCTACTTGAGCACATTACAAATCTGTCATCTATTTTATTCAGTCCTGTATAGATGCGACTGAAATTCTAAAGGCAAAAAAGCACTTCTTTTCTACATAATTTAACTGTGATGTATATTTAACACAGCTTCGATTGCCCTTCTACCCTCTTGAAAGGTAATGTTAAAACTGAAAATACTCACTCATGGATGTTGGAGAGGAAAGTTTATTTCAAGTACAATGGCATAAAAGCCAATTACAACATTAAAATCACAACATGATTAAATTCTCTACATTAAAAAACAGGCTCTTTATTCCTTTGAGGCTCTATGACTCTTGTCTCTGATATTACTGTCATATAGATGTTTGAAAAATGATACCTCTGTCACCTCTAAGACAGACTTTGAACAGGGGAGAGTCTGCAGTGAAGCAAAGCAAAAAAAAAAATGTTCCAAAGTCATGAATACAGTCTAAAACAACAAAGCAAACTCAGAAAATAAACCATTCAGTCAGAAACATGCAGAGAACCAAAGAAGTTAATACCCAATGTGCTCACACATACTGAGATGAAATTTACTCTTGTGGAAGACAGTTTAGGAATAAATCAGTCATACATACAATAAAAACTAAGCCAAAGGCAAAAAAATCAATTATTAACAGCAGAGAACATAAAAAGTTATATGAGGAATATATAGTATTTAAGGAAGGAAATGTGATATCACATCACAAGATTCAACTGTGAATATTTACATAATTGGAATAATGTAAAGACCATATATTTCCCTATACAGATATTATGATATAAATCCTCTGGAGATGAGAAAAGTAGGTATGGAATGAGAGCGTAATCATACAAAAGATTTATCTTCATAATAGGAAATCAAAAGCTAACTTTTCAAACTCAAGAAGCAGCACTATTAGTATTATTAAGAAATACATAGTTGATACCAGTAAGTATGTCAACATGCTCATACACACTGACTTATGTTTTTAACCTATAAAATCACTAATGGATTCAAGTGCTCTATTTGTGTATGTGTATGTGTATAGAAATTGGGAATTTCAGTATGGTTGTATTAATTGTAGCAGGATAATACTATGGATCCTTTCTCTTTGGTCTGGAAGACTCCAAAGGAGTCTGGAAAGGGAAAAAGCCTGGTTTTTCCCTAATGAAATAGGAAGCTATGACTTTTTTTCAGGTTAAAAAAAAATCCTTCCCTGGCTTTCCTAACTGGTATGTTGAAGAAAATTGGCTTTCTTTTAAAGTTCAAACATTCCATGGCTTATTCCTCTGGTCTTTCATCATTTATCATTTACACTATTCTGATAGACTATGGCTTCTGCAAAACAGGGTTAGCACAAGCAACTGAAAGGTAAATATGTTCCAGGAACTCCTTTTTAATCATGCACTTCAGCCTTCTTTAAAAGCAGCAACATTTAAATCATTGGCATTTTGTTACCTTGCCTGTCCCCTGCCATATATCTAGTTGAAGCAATAAGAGTGAACTTCCGAGTTCTATAGTCATTTGCATTCTTCTCTGGCTGTAGATGAATAAATAGAATAAGGAATACACTCCTAGCTGGTCCACCAGTTTGTGGTATGAATTCAAAATACTGTCTCCATTCTTACATTTCTACATTTGCCTCTGCATTTTTAAACCTATTTTTAAATGTATTTCTCTAATGATAAACATTTAACAACCTTAACTCTTACCTGTACTTGGCATAGTATGCATAAACAAATACACATAGTAAATAATATTGTCAATTAAAGAACAAAACTGCAAATAAATGAAAACTTGGAAGGACCAAGAGAGAATGATTTACCATTTTGGAAATAAACTCTTTTGTAACCAGGACAGACCATTTTATAGCCACAATATCTTCAAATTTCCCATTCCCAGAAACTCAGACACTACTGGTAGCAGGCATTGCTGCAACCCTAACAAGCTGCTTTAGAAAGGCCACTCTGCAGCAAGCCACTGGTGGTGAGGTTTTACACTGTTTGGGTTTTGCTTTGTATTTATTTTGAAATACACAAAAGATAGGAGCAACCAGAAGGGAAATTTAGGTAGAAAAAGTAAGAAAAATTTTAAGCAATTATTATTATTTGTACTTGGACTCAAACTCAGAACTTTGCTCTTGCCAGGCAGGTGCTGTGCTGCTGACCTATATCCCTGGCCCTAAAAATATGATTTAAAAAAACTGTTAACAGCCCCCAGTTGTTGTTGTATGGTTATAGTTAAGGAAAAAAGCATGACATATACAATGCCTAGGTATCTAATATCCTCTTCTTAGCTTTCGTGTAATGAAAGAATTCATTCTTTTTATCACCTCTTGTGATTAGGACTGGCATACCTTATGGTAGAGCCTGTTAAAAACCTAAGAAGCCATTGGCCTATGGCTGGCCTGGTATGTTGGGTTCCTACATAAACAAATTGTAACCTAACTTAGTAGAAAAACGAAGCAAAGCCTAATTTAGGGGTATATTTGTTGTAATTGCTGGGTTTCACCCAATTTCAAGTAGCCCTGCCTCTGCCAATCACAGGCCATCAATCTTCAAACCACGTCCAATGAGAGCAGGCTAATGACTGGCTGTGAAAACCAAGCTAACTATTTCTTCCAGTCAGATTCTAGAAAGCCACTGTCCTTTAAACTTTTTTTAGGTTTGCTCACAGCCAGGTTCCTGGATCCTTTCCTGTTCAAATAAATGCTGTTAAATTTTCTTCATCTCAGGCTTTTCTTTTATTAAGCCACTGATGGAAAGAGAAAGATAAGAAAAGAATAGTTAGAATGGTTGGAAACGTACACAGTAGAGACCTCAATGCAACTATTTTAGACATTAAGGATTACAAAATGGTTAGAGAGATTGTACACATGTCGACCTCTTTTGTACTTAAGATTTCTACATTTTGACTTGGAATTTAAAGAATCGGTGTGAAAAGCACAATATCATTAAGTTAATGATGGAGGTATATAGTTTTCAACATGTAACCTACTGACTAAACAAGATAGAAAGATCCTGACAAGAGTAAATGGAATGATAAACACATTTATGTCAGATTAACCATTTTTTTTTCTTTGTCTTAATTTCTTTTTTCAGCTAAGTAAGAGAAAAATCCAACAAAAATTTGAGACTATTTCAAATTCTTTTGGCATTACTTTTTGTCTTGCAATTCACCTTTTATGAACGAAAAATCTGTTACAATAAAAGAGGCATTTGTTGTGAGGTAATGCTAGTGCCACCAGCTTTCATTTCTCTCTAAAATGAAGATCTAAATCATAGTCCTTTAAAAAAATTTTCCATTTCTTATTGTTATCACCTCCTGTCTTTCCACCTCCCGCTATAAGGCAGTCACAAATTGAAATCATAGGGCCCATACAGGGAAATCTACCTTGTCTAAGCTTCAGAAAAGTAAAACAGAGAGAACACAGGGTGTTGCTACTCACCAAAATAGGATCTCCCCACATAGAACACAACTACACTGGAGACGGAATGCCATGTGTTTTGAGAGAAACTGTAGTCTGTTTTTTTTTTTTAATTTAGTATCTTTAGAAAAGCACTGAGACAGTGCAAGCCAGCAGAACATGTCTACAGGGTAGGTTTACCCGGAGCTCCTTGGCTTGCTGATTTTGCTTAGAGCTTCTAACATTTTGTTCGAACCTTTCAAAGAGGGAAGAAATGAAGTTAAAACGCAAATCCTGCAGTATTACACCTTTTCCTTTAATGCTTGCTGTTTGAGGGCAAACTGTGGTACAGGTAGAAGCTGAGACAAATGATTAACCTGAGACAAAGTTCATTTTGATTGTCATTAATATAAAAATTCTCAGTCTTTTGGTACTTTTGGACTCCCAGTAGCTAATAAATTATTGAAAGGCTATCACTATGGCTTAACAAGTTAACAGGGTTTTGCTAGTTTTAATTTACTCAAAAAGTATAGTACAAGGAAATACATTTATTCATATTTCTACATTTAAGATTAATTAATTCCTATAAATTTTCTATAATTATCTACAAATGATACATCAAAAGCAAGCACATCTGAGCATTTATTTCCACAATACCCTGTTATATAGAGATCAATTTTCTTTTCCATTTGTGGAGTAAAACTACTCAGAAATCCCATTAGATTAATCTATTTAAGGAATGGGCAAAATATGTTATAATCAATAGTTATTATTCTATGAAAGATAAAGGACTGTTACTATAAATACTATTAATATACAAATAAATGGTAAGCATTAGCAATGGATTCTAACAGGATGTATTGATTTTCTTTGTATTTCTTATGCTTCTTTTGTGTCTGCAATACTTTCTTCCCAGATATTCCGCTAAATTCTGTATTCCTCCTACTTTCCTATTTAGATTTGTTTGCATAACAGAAACTTAAAATCTATGTGTGAGAGGAAAACAACTGTATTATTAATTGAATTAAAATTGGTATGTTTGTTTACTAGCACTGGGAACTGATCCCAACCACCCTCTACCATCAAGCTACATCTGAACCTTTCTATTTGTTTTAGGGTAAGAAAGAGTCTCATTAAGTTTTTTAGACTGGTCTTGAATTTGTAATCCTCCTACTTTGTCCTCCCTGATAGCAGAGGTTATAGGAATGTATCACAATTCCCAGCCTTAATTCTATTTTTGGTGAGCCAGACACTGTGCTAAATTCCTTACCTCCATTGTAAACAGGAACCCTTTTAATCACATTTTACAGATGAAGAAAATTGAGGTTTATAACATCAACTAGGCATAAAGGATCTGGATTTCAAACCAAGTCCCATCTGTCTGTGGAGTGCTGGTATTTAATCACTATTTTCTATTAATTTGAAAATTCAGCCAAGTACTTGCTATCTGTGAGGAAAGGATCCCACAATTACCCCCACAGTCTACAAAATCTGAGGCTTTGCAAGTCTCCTATATAAAATGACATGGGGTTTGCATATAATCTGTGCAAATCTTCCCATAGATTTTAATCCTTTCTGGATTACTTCTAATACTCAATATTATGTGAATGCTATGTAAATAGCCATTACATTGTATTATTTAGAAAATAATGACAGGAAAGATGATTCTGTATATAGTTTTTTTAGTACATAAATTCTTTACATTGTTGTTTTCCAAATACTTTAAATCCTACATGAAGTGAAATTGATGTCAGTTCAGGATTATTGTTCTATCTATTTAGAACTTTTACTTTCATGTGCATTTGCACTTATATACATTTATGTAAGCACACAACCCTGCCAGCCAGATTGCTCTCACATCCAAATACACTACACATGCTATTTTCAGATATGTGTGTATATAGATACATAAATACATACACTTAAGCTAAGTATATAATCCATTTGTTGGTATAGAAGCAATTCTTTTAAATATTCTTTTCTTTCTGTGACTTCATAGACTATGAATTTAGATTTTTTAGTATTTTCTAAGGGAGGAACCTAAGAAAAAATGTATTAGGTGGACTTGCAATTTCAGGTAAAGTTTAGATTCCAGACAGTCCCATGAAGGAAATAGCAGTTGTCACAGAATGAAGCCAAATAGTACCTATTCACTTTGGAGTATGTCTCTTACTAGTAAGGACATGGAGACAGAATAACATTTGACATGGAAGAATTTGTGAAATGTACCTAAGAACTGGTGTCAGGTCAAGAGAGGAATCTACCAAGAAACAGAAACTTAATAGCAAAGATTTATTCAAGAAAAGATAAACAATGTACTGTATTGTTAACAGGTGAATCTATTATCATTACTTTCTGTTACAGTAAAAGTGATGTTATTTAATAGCATAACCAAATATTGGTTGACTTTTCTCTTATAAGAAGAAGCCTAACAGCTCAGGGATGGTACAACCATGCACTGGAATGGTCCACGCTCTTTCTGTGTCTCGGTACTACTGTCTATCTCTGGGAGCTTTCACCTTTGTGTTTCTCTTATGGTAGCAAAGACTGCTCTACCTCCAGGTTTCTGCCCACACATCAGGCAAGAATGTAAACAAGGAACCAGCAAACAGAAAATGGAGGCACTATTTCAGGAAGCCATGCTTTTCCCAGAGCCTCCCAAAAGACAGTATGTATATTTATACCTTACTGGAAAAAACTACATTAGATAACTACTTCTAGCTGAAATAAGGCTGGAAATTGTATTTATATTCTTTAAACTGAGTATGTGCATGTCCTGAGAGAAAATGCAGTTCCAAGGGGGGGAAAAAATAAAACAAAGTCAGATTAGATATTCAGGAGGCAACTACCAACATCTGCCCAAACAGGCAGAGAATGAGGGTTATGGGACTTATGAAAAATGACTGAAGAACTAGACAGGTGCCAGAACAAAGGGGCTTTCATATTATGCTAGGGAATTTAAATTCACAAGATGTCACTGATTATAGAGAAAATAAAACCCTTGGAGCAATGTGAATAGATGATAGATTAGGACAAATACTGAAGACAGAAGACTAGTTAGAGACACACTATGCATATGTAATTGTCAGGCCTTTTCCGAGACAGTGGAACTGAGAGTCTTTTATAAGGGAATAGCAAAATGGTTTACATAGGGGGAAGGAGAGAACATTTAGAAACATTGTCAAGAGCGTTTCTAAAATTTGTTTAAATGATTTAGTGTTGCAAAATTATTTTACCAAGCTGCAAAAAGTCAAATGCATTTAAATAGTCAGAAATGCTTCTACATGTTTATGCTGTGCATCATACATTCAATGTTAAAGGTCAACAGCCCAATCCCATAATGACTTTGTAAACACTGAAGAGCTGTCTCTCTTTATTTTCTCTACTTTCATTTATTTTATTGCTAACACGAAGTACAATTTCAATGTGACACATTAAAATCAATCAAAATATTACAGCAACAATGAATGAAGAAACTCTGTATCAAGTAACTTTTGTTTTTAATTTGCTTTTACTTTCAAGGGAAGTAGTTATTAACTGATTTTTTTTCTGAAGAATAAGTATTACTAAACAGCAAAGTAGAGCTTTCAGTGGTTGCTCAGATCCTTTTTCCTCAGAAAAAATGTGGTTACTGTCATTCTCCCCAAAAATGTTATTTCAAAAGAGCCTACAGAAGCTTTTAGTCAAAAGCTACTTCCGGAAATTACAGGTTACAGTGCCCCACGGTGGTCTATAGAGTAACAGAACCATGTTCTGAAAAAATTTGGACACAAGTGAGAGTTATTTTTAACAGAATATGACAGTATTTGCTTCCTAAGGCTGCACAACAAACTTGGTGGATTATAAAAACACAAGTGTGTTTTCTCACAGTTCTGAGGTAGGAAGTCTGAAATCAAAGTAGCTACAGGGTTGATTTTTTCTGAAGACTCAGAAGAAGAATCCTCCCTATGCCTCCGGCCTAGTTTCCAATGGTCTGCAGCACTACGTACGTAGCACTCCTTGGAAAAGATACCACTTCAATCGCTACCTCTGCATTCACACCCCATAATTCCCCAACTTACCTCTCCTCCTTCCCGATCTTCTCTTTTGTCTCTGTATGTCTCAGACTCTACTCTCTTCCTCAGTTAAAGACACTAGTCATTAGATTTAAGGCCCACTCAAAATTCAGGGTCACCTCATTTTATTAGATATGAGAAAATCCTATTTTCAATTAAGAACATAATTATAGTATTAGGGATTAGAATATGGGCATAATTTTGGGAGGGACACAATAAAACCTATTACAACAACCAACCCAAGCTGAGAATCAAGTTTTGTGATGTTAAAGGAACCAGAGACAACAAGGTCCTAACTTGAGTTTATTTATCCAAATACAAACCTCAGAGGAATAACAATCCTCAATTTAAAACGAATGTTTTCATGATATTTCATTCAGGCTCCTTTACATGTCCCTCTGATGGAATTATTTTTATACTTTTTATTTACACTGCATTTTTCTACTTTAAATTTTTTTCACTAAACTGTTCAAAATTGGTGAAAGATTTTGAAAGTGTTGAATCATCATTGCATTTTTCTATCCCTTATAGCAATAAATCAAAAAGAGAAAATACTGCCTACTGTATTTGACAGGCCTTTCCTCTTTTTAAGTTGTATTCATGAGGTGACTTTGCTTTGGATATTTCCATATTTTCAGTTAACTTTTATTTACAGTTTGAAATAGGAACCTCTGAACCATGAAAAGGCAAAAAAAATAAGTTTCTTTGATGCTTACATAAAGCAAATGTTTTTGTCTGCTTGACAGCTAAATAATGTTACACACATTACTAAGACTAAAATTATTCTTAATTTAAAAGTTTTTTGAAGGGAATTAAAATAAAGAACAAATTTGCATGTTGATTATTTTTGTTATAGATCTTTCATTAGTAGCTGACTATAATGTGAAAGACAATTTTATATTCTAATAGTTATTACTGATCAAGTGTATGACTAGAGATATTAGAATTTGAATATCAATTTGACATAGAATTTTAAACATTTCATTCTACATAGTATAGTTAACTCATCACAAAGTGTTCCTCAAATACCAAATTGGGATAATACTTTTCAGTATTCTGTGAACAGGGATACAAGTTCTCTTTTTATGGGGCTGTCATACCAATGGGATAAGACAAACAATAAATATGCCCCAGGATATTTCAAATACCATGGTGTGCACTGATGATGTATGATAGTGTGCTAGGGTGTGACAGGAGTTTGGGTGAGTAAGAGGTGGCTTCTTTGGGTAAGTGGTCAGAGAAGACCCTACAAACTGAGGCTGAAGGATAGATAGTTTTGCTAAACTGCCTAACTCTGTTCAGGAAGGTCCCAGTTCTTCACTCTCACACTAAGAAAAAAGTCTAAAGGAAGAAGAAATTAAGTTGATTGGCTTCAGAACAAAAGTTGAATGCAGAGAATTTATTTCAGAGCTGATGATTCATCATAAACTTGAGTTTACCTTATGTGTGTAGCCAGAACTGGGAGCATTCCTGATGCTGTCCTGTGCCCATGTGCAACTTTATTCTGTCTACAAGAGAAATAAGATCACAGCAACAAATTTCTAGGAGTAAGATTTTAAACTGACACTCTAGGGGACCCCTTCTTTAAGCCTGCCATGTTTCCTTTTCTTGACCCACAACCTGCAGTTAAATTTCACATAATACCATATCTATTGTACTTCCTGAGGTTTAGAGGAGTCAGTCTTGAAAAGTCTGGTGGGAAAAGGAGGATTTAAACAGAGACATTTTTTACAAGGCCCCAGCTCCATAGTTCAGGGCTGTGGCCCAGCTAGCCAAGCAGCAGTCCCTGAGATTCTGAACCCCATCCAATAAGAAGCAAGGCCCCAGTACAATATGCCAGGGGTACACTCCAGCTAGCCACATGGTCCAGAGGCTCTGAAGTCCTCCCAGCCAGAATCAAGACCCTAGTGGTGCCACACGCCAGGGGCTTGCTCTGCCTAGCTGCCTGGGACCTGAAGGCTCTGAACCCCACACAGCCAGGCACAAGGCCCTGGTGCCACACTGCAGGAGTGTGCCCCTGCTGGCTGCAAGGAGCACTGCCCAGCACAGAGTGCCAGAGCAGCCCAATGCAGTACATCAGAGAAATGCCCAACCAGCCTTACAGGCCACAGAGCACAAGGCTCAGGAGTGTGCCCTGGCTAGCCAAAGGGACATCAGAGGACTGAAACTCTGACCCAAAGCAGTGTTCTGTACAATCCATTCGGAGAGTGCCTGGCCAGCCACATGGGTACCAGGGGAAAATGACAAAACAAAAGAGTAAGATGCAGTCTCCGTCCTCCAGTCCACCAAGAACAAACCTAAGAGACACTGAAATGGAAGGCACTGGAAATCATGCAACTGAACTTTCTGAAATGATAGCAACTGAAGTAAAGAAACAACTCCAAGAGTCTATAGAGGAAATCAGATCAGAAATAATCTATCAGGTAGAAAATGAAATGACAAATATTATGAAAGAAATGTTGTGTGGATCTAAAGGAAGTCTATATAACAAAACAGAGGAACATAAGAAAATTATGGAGACTTTGAATGAATAATATGAGACACAATTAGAATGCATGTAACAGATTCAAAGGGATATTCAGAAAATTAAAAATTCCATTGAAAGCTTGCAAAACTGCTTGAATAAAGCTGAAGATCGACTCTCAGACTTTGAAGGCAAAATGTAAGCTTACAATCATAAAAGAAAAGATCTTTTAAAAATAACAAGGAACCAGGAAAAAACAATTCAACAGCTGCAAGATGATGCAAAGAGAACAATATAGACTGATGGGTGTCAACAAGAAAGCAGGGGTCAACACAAATGCTATAACAAGACTATTTACAGAAATAATAGCAGAAAATTTTTCAAACATGGGAAGACAATCTAATATTCAGATAAATGAGGCATACATGACCCAAATTAATCATAACCAAAATAAATCTTCACCCAGACGTATAATAATTAGGATTGCAGAAATTCAGCACAAGAACAGACTACTAAAACATGTTAGAGAAAAGAAACAGATCACCTACGAAGGAAAACCTATCAGAATCATGAGGGACTTCTCAACAAAAACCTTCAAGTCAAGAAGAGCTTGGAGTGAAATATTTCAGGTCCTGAAAGAAAACAACTTTCAATTCACATTGATGTACCGTGCAAAATTATCTTTGAATATCAATGAAGAAATAAGATACTTTCATGACAAAGAACAACTGACAGAATTCATGACCACCAAACCAACATTACAAAAAGCACTGAAAGATACTCTACAAAGAGACAAAGACAACTGCAATCCCAACAACAACCACAGAAGGAAAACAATAAGCAGGGCAAACAATTAAACAGAAAAAGTAGAAAACCAACAACAGAAAGAAAACTTGACAGGGATAAGTCAGTACATACCAGTTATACCTATCAATTTAAATGTTCTAAACACACCAATAAAAACAAACAGACTGGCAGAGTAGATAAAGAAAGAAAATCGAACAATATACTGTGTATAAGAAACACAAAATTCATAGACTAAAAGTCATAGGATAGAAAACAATACTCTATGTGACAGGAAGAAGAAATGAGTGGGGGTAGCTATTATATTTGCAGGCAATGTGAACTTTAAACCAAGAATGATCAAAAGAGCTTAAGGAAGGTAACAACATACTTGTTAGGGGAAAATTTGAATAGGAAGAGATTGCAATCATCAATATATATGCACCAAACATGGGAGCACCCAACTATTTAGGGCAAACCTTAATAGACATGAAAAATTGAATAAACAATTATACAGTTACAGTGGGGGAACTTAAGACCCCATTGTCACAAAGAGACAGATCAACCAAAAAGAAAAGCCGCAAACAAATAACAGAAGTGAATCAAGCTTGTGAACAAATGTACCTAGTAGATGGGCACCTGGTGTTCCACCCAATAACATCAGAATACACACTCTTCTCAGCTGCACACGGGTCATTCTCTAAAACAGATCATGTACTAGCACACAGAACATGCTTAAGGAAATGCAAAGGAATTGAAATAATCCCATGCATATTATCTGACCATAGTGCAATACAATTGGAAATTAACCACAAAAAACACCGTAAGAACCATATAAATGCATTGCAATTAAAGAACACTCTCCTAAATAACCACTGAGTTATAAAAGAAATTAATGAAAAAATTAAACAACATCTATAATTGAACAAAAGTACAAATACAAATTACCAGAACCTGTGGGACACAAGGAAAGCAGCCCTCAGAGGGAAATTTATAGCACTAAACTCCCACATCAGGAAAATGAACAAACACAAATAAACAAACTAATGTTGCACCTCAAACTTCTAGAAAAAGAAGAGCAAGTCCAGCCCAAAGCACAAAGAGAGGAAATTATAAAGATCAGAGCAGAACTCAATGCAATTAAAACTAAGAAAATACAAAGAACTAATGAATTCAAAGAGTTGGTTCTTTAAATGAATAACTAAAATTGAAAAGCCCCTCGCCAACCTTACCAAAAAGAGGAAAGAAAAAAACTCAAATCCATGCAATATGAAATGAAAAGGGTGAAATCACTACAAATCCTGTGGAAATACAGATCATCAACACATACGTTATTTTCATAGGTTCAATAACACAGAAGAAATCAACAGATTCATAGAAACATATAAATTACCAAAACTGGATCAAGAAGATGTAAAACTGCTGAATAACCCAATTTCAGTTAATGAAATTGAAAATGTAATTAGAAGCTTACCAACAAAGAAGAGCCCAGGTCCCGATGGATTCATAGCTGAATTCTACCAGACAGTTAGGGAAGAATTAATGGCAACATTCCTCAAACTCTTCAATGAAATTGAAAGAAAAGCAAGTCTCCCTAACTCATTCCTTGAAGCAAATATTACCCTGATATTAAAACCAGAGAAAGACCCAATCAGAAAAGAAAATTACAGGCCAATCTCTCTAAAGAATATAGATACAAAATGCTCAATAAAATACTAGCAAATTGAATGCAACTTGTTCTCAAGAAGACTATATACCACAATCAAGTGAAATTCATCCCAGGAATGCAAGAGTGGTTCAACATACACAAATCAATAAGTGTAACACACCATATCAACAGAGCCAAGAATAAGAATCACACGATCATCTCAATAGATGCAGAAAAAGCTTTTGACAAAATCCAACACTTATTCATGATAAAAAATGCTACAGAAAGTTGGATTAGATGGTCTCTACCTCAATAAAAGCCATATATGATAAACTGACAACCAACATCTTACTAACTGGACAAAACCTGAAAACTTTCTACCTAAAATCAGGAACAAGACAAGGGATTCCATTATCAACACTCCTATTCAATATAGTTCTGGAAACATTAGTCAGTGCAATTAGTCAAGAGAGAGAAATAAAAGGAATAAGAATAGGAAAGGAAGAAGTTAAATTATCATTATTTTCAGATGATATGATACTCTACATAGAATACTCACAAAACTCCATTGAAAAACTTCTATATATAATAACCAGATTTAGTAATATAGCTAGATACAAGGTCAACATTCAAAAGTCAATAACTGTGTTATACACAAACAACAAACTCACTGAGAGAGAAATAAGGGAACCACACCATTCACTCTACCATCCAAAAAAATGAAATAGTTAGGATTCAACCTAACAAAGGAAGTAAAAGAGCTATAGAGTGAAGATTAAATTACTCTGAAAAAGGAGATTGAAGAGAATTTCAGAAAATTGAAAGACATTCCTTGTTCATGGATAGGAAGAACAAACATTGTGAAAATCACCATTCTCCTAAAATTGTTACACAGATTTAATGCAATTCCAATCAAAATACCATTTTCATACCTCAAAGATCTAGAGAAATCATCCTCAAAGTTCATCTGGAACCAGAAGTGACCTAAAATGGCAAAGGTAATCTAGGGCAACAAAGGTAAGGCAGGAGGCATAACAATCTCTAACTTGAAATTATATTATGAAGCTACTGTGATAAAATCATTATTGTACTGGAATAAAAGCAGACCTGAAGATTAATGGAATACATTATAAGATACAGCCACAACTGCAAACACACTCACCCACCTCATCTTTGACCAAGATGCTAAACATGTACAGTGGAAGAAAGATAGCCTCTTTAATAAGTGGTGCTGGGAAAACTGGCTTTCATTTATGCCGATAACTAAAACTAGATCCATGTCTATCACCATGCACTAAACTAAAGTCACAATGGATCAAAGACCTAAATATTAAAACATAAACACTAAATCTGCTGGAAGACAAAGTAGGTAGAAATCTTGATGATGTAAGAACAAAACACAAACTGCACAGGAAGTACTTCAAAACATCAACAACTGGGATCTCATCTTATGAAAAAGTTTTTGCATGACAAAAGAAATCTCCAACAGACAAAGGACTTTATCTAGAGCATATAAGGAATTTTAAAAAATCAGGGCTCCAAAATTCAAGGACCCAATCCAAAAATGGGCATCTGAGATGAATGCACAGATGAAATACAAATGGCAAATAAATATATGAAAAAATGTTCAACATCAATGGTCATTTGGTAAATGCAAATTAAAACAACACTGAGATTCCATCTCACCCTAGAAAGAATGGCTGTCATCAAGAAATCAAACAATAAGAAATGCTGGAGGAGCTGTGGGGAAAAAGAAACTCTTCTCCACTGTTGGTGGGAGTGTAGACTGGTGCAACCACTGTAGAAATCAGTGTAGATGTTCCTCAAAAAGCTAGGATTAGAGATTCCATTTGACTCAGCTATCCCGCTTCTGGGCATTTTCCCTGAATTGAAGACATGATGCCACAGTTACACATGTGCACCCATGTTTCCAGTAACACAATTTGTAGTAAGCAAATTTTGGAAACAACCCAAGTGCTCATCAATCAAGGAATGGATAAAAAGTTGTGGCATTTTTATATAATGGAGTACTACTCAGCTTTAAAAAAAAGATTGCATCAAGACTTATAAGTAAATGTACCCAACTTGAGACCATACTCATAAGTGAAATAAACCAAACTCACATGTGTAAATACTGTATTGTCTCCCTAGTGTAAAAAACTGAAAAAGTATATGTGATCCAAAATCTACAATAAGTTCTGTGTAAGGGTAAGAAACTGATCAAAGAAGAAAAGTAATTGGATAGGAGAAAGAAGGAAAGAAGAAAGGGAAAAGGAAAAAGATATAAATTTATGTATATATATATATGTAATAGCTAATATATATGATATGATAGCTAAAATGACTAATTGTATTAGTTATTAGAAAAGAACTGTTAATACTCATATGATTAGATCAATTTTACATGTCTATATCTGTTAATCTAAGCTACCCTTTGAAGGTAACAATATGCAATATCACCACCACTGTCAAATTCCTATCATCTTGTTTTGTAGACCTGTACTGTTATTGTATTGGGTTTGTTGTTGTTTGTCTCTTTTGCTTTTTGTTTTTCTTTTCTGTGTATTTTTTCTCTAAAATAAAATAAAATAAAGAGACTTTTTTTCTGGTATTGGGGTTGAACCCAGGTAGTTTTCTTGGAGCTACACATCAAACTCCCCTTTTTATTGTTTTGCTACATTTTCTTTTGTTTTGTTTTAGGATATGATCTCACTAAGTTCCCTAGGCCAAATTTTCCTGCCTTAGCCTCTCAGAATGCTGGAATTATAGGCATGTAACCATGACCAATGGCAGAAAATAGAGCCAATTTTTTGATACAGAAGCAAAGAAGGTACAATGAGGTATATCTTATGTATTGGTCATTCAGTGTTCACAAAGGTATACATCTTGTAAATGTCACAAAATGAAGATATAAACTATCACAACCACCTTGAGTTATTGTCTGCTTTTTCTCATTTCATCCCTATTCCCCATGCCCAACTCTATCCCAAGAACTACTTTCCATCACTATAATGTTTCTTTTGTGGAGATTCACAAAAGTTGAGTCCTGTAGTATGTCTTTTGTGTCTGTATTTTTCCATTTAGCATGATGACTGGAGTTATTAGTGTTGTATGTATCAGAAACTCTACCATTAGTAGTTGAGAAATACAATTTCATTGTATAGAGTACAATTTAGACATTCTGCTCATGATATACACTTAGTATTTTATTTTTCTCTTGTTGCTGAGACAAAATACTCAACACCTATAGCTAAAGGGGAAAAGTTTTATTCAGCTCAGTTTGTAGAAGTTTCAGTCCATAATCAGCTGACTGCAAGGCAGGGTGGCACAAGGCAGAGAGGAAATAGTTCATGGTGGTGGAAGACAGGAAAAACAATAAGAGAGACCAGTCTCTATCTGTTCCTTATAGTGTACTGATTAGTGAAGTGCCAATTCAGTCAGGGGACTGATCTAGCAATCATCTACCCTAATCTCCGCACACTTAATGACAGAATTGCACTAGGAATTTATCACACACTCTAGAATCAGCCACCTCTAAAAAAAAAACAACCCCTGTGATTCCATGAAACATTTTGGGGCTATCTAGACACAAACCGTACACTTATGTTGTTTCCAATTTTTTCCAACGATGATTAAAGATGCAATTAACATTCACAAATCATCCTTTGTGGATATGTTTTCAGTGGTCTTAAGTAAATATCTGAATGTAAGATTAAGGATATACATAGCTTAGAAGAAATTGCCAAATGGTTTTCCAAATGATTTTCCTCTTCTGAATTTCCATCAGCAGTGAATGTTCCTATCTTTGCCAATATTTCACTGTGTGTGTACATGTGTATGTGCATGTGTGCATGTGTGTGTGTGTGTGTGATATATAGTCATTTGATTGTGTGTAGTATTACTTCATTGTTCTTTTCATCTCCTGGATGACTAATAATATTAACTGTTTTTATATATGCATTGAGTACATCTCCCTTTGTGGAAGGTCTTTTAAAATCTTCTGTCTACTTTTAGTTATACAGACTCTGTTGAATCTTAAGAAGTCTTTATGTGTTGTGCACCTTGTTCTTTGTAAGATATGTTTACTGTGTATATTGCCTCCCAACATTTGGTTTGTCTTTTCATTTTGTTAATGTTAATTTTCAAAAGGCAAAGGTTTTCTTTCCTTTTCCTATGTTGCTGATTTTTCACTTGTTTTTCTTCTTGTCAAATCTTTAGTTTGTAATGTTTAAGACACTATATACACAATTTGCAAAGAGAAAGGGGAGAAGCTGGGGAGGAGGATTAAGCCTTTCCTAACTTTCTCCCTGTAATCTGTCTTTCTTGACCAAGTATCACCCAAAAGCAAGTCTTGTGTAATTCCCCATGATCCACCTTCCAAACACATGAAGCTTTGGGGGCCATTATAGATTTAAACAATAACATCTCTTTTTTAAACTTTATCTTTTAAATGTTAAAAGGGAAAGCTTTTTTAAAAGTTTGCTTTTCCCCTTTGCTTAGTAACTGATTTTGCAGACAACCTAATTATTTATGACTATCTTATCTAAATATATATACATGAAATCAATCTATTTTGTGAGAAATTACTAACAATAATAATGTGATGAAATCATAACAGTAACAACCATTAAAATGCTGCAGATTGTTCCTCAACTTTCATCTTTTCTCTGTCCATTATCCCCTTTACCAAACATATGTAAAAGTTACTCAAAAAAGTATACATGGTGCTTTCATTGTTAAGTTGCTGTATTAGTCTGCCTTGGCTGCCAAAACAAGATAGCACAAACAATGTGGCATAAATTACAGAAATATATTTTCTTACAGATCCAGAGGCTGAAAGTCAGAAGGTGCATGGGGTTGGTTTCTGGCGAGGCCTCTTCCTTGAACTTGAAAATTCTTGTCTCCCCACTGTGTCCTCATCTGGCCTTTTCTCTTCAGAAGGCAGAGGGCTTTTTAGTGTCTCTTCCTCTCAAAAGGATACCAGTCCTACGGAATTAAAAAACCAACTTTCCGACTTTACTTAAACTTCCTTGCTTCCTTTAAAAATCTCTAAAGATACTCAGATTATGGATTAAGGTGTCAACATATGAACTGTGGGGGGGGGACACAATTCATTTCATAAGATTTTTAAACATTTTTTATAATGAAGAAATACCAAAATGAGTTTTCTATGGCTAGAATTGTACGCCCCCCCATCCCTCACCCCTAACCCCCTCCCAAACTATTTGTTGAAGTTCTAACCCTCATTATTTCAGTATTCAAACTTATTTGGAAATAGAGCCTCTATAGGTTTTCTTTTCAAGGTGGTTCATTGATTTTACTTCAGTAAAACAGACCTTCAGTAATCTGAGTACCAAACAAAATAACTCATTCATATCAGTTTTTCTCATTATGATAAGAGGCACATACATGAATGAGCTCTGTCCTCATAATAAATCTTAAATGTATAGCACAATTGTTAACCATGACAACAAGCACAATGCTGTGCTGCAGATACCTAGATTTTTTTATCTTACATATCGGAAACTTTATGCTTATTAAACAGAAACTCCTGATTTCTCTGCTACCTCAACAAGAAAGACCCAACTTTCTGTTTTCACGTATTTCGTTACTTTAAATATACCATATAAGAATGATCATGCAATGTTTGTCCTATTTGTCCTATGACTGGCTTCACTCGGCATCAAGGCTTGTCCATTTGAAGCGTGTGATAGCGGTGATAGTTAGTTTAGGGCTGTGGGTCCTAGGCCTTGCTTCATTCTTCCGGGTGGGTCTATAAGAACACTTCCGGATAAGGTTGAAATTTGAATTGCTACCCTAATTAAGACAAACTGCCCTCCCCAATTGGGTGGGCCTCATCCAATCATTTGGAGACATAAATAAAACAAAAGGACTAAGGAGAAATTCTGACTGCCTGTGTAAGCAGGGACATGGGTATTTGGCTCTTACATTCAGACTTGAACTGAAACATTGATACCTCTTTTTTTGAGACTGCTAACTTTCAGACTGGCATTTATATCATTGCCTTTCTTGACTTTCAGACCTTCAAACTTGAAACAGAACTATACTATTGGTTTTCTGAATCTGTAACTTCCTGGCTGTAGATTTTACTATTTCTCAACCTCCAGTATACCATGAGCCAATATTTTACTATAAATATTTCTGGTTCTGTTTCTCTGGAGGACACTCACTAATACAAGAGAATACCTTGTTTTCTACAGCTGAGTCACAGTTTGTTTTATATGTGTATCACATTTTCTTCATCCATTTATCAATGGACATTTACCTTGCTTCAGCATGTTGACTATTGTGCATACGGTACAATGGACATGGAAATACCAATATTTCTTCAAAATCCTGATTATGACTATTTTGAATAAATGTCCAGGTGTAAGTTCTATTTTTAATTTTTCAGGATTCTCCATACCCTTTTTCCACAGCAGCTGAGGCAATTTACATATCCTACAAAGGTATACATGAGGGTTCCAATTTATACACATCTTCGTCAACACTTGTTATTTCCTACTTGGGTTTTTTAATGGATAATGTATATACTATCAGGTGTGAGGTAATATTAGTTTCTGATTTAGATATGAATTTCCCTGATAATTAATGATGTTGAGAACTGTTTCACATACCTGTTGATATACTTATATCCTTTTTGAAGAAATATATATTTAAGTTCTTTGCCCATTTTTTTCATTATTTACCTCCACCACTTCATCGGTTTTTTTTTTAACTGAGTCCTATGAGTTCTTTGCATATTTTAGATACTATATATTTATCAGATGGATGGTTTGCAAATATATCCCCATCCACTTTTAAAAATTTAATTGTTTATTGGTACAATTTAGATATACAAAATGATCATATTCATTATAGGGAATTTGTATATAAGTTGATTCTTTTTTTCTCACTCCCCTACCCTTCCTTCTTCTACTATTCCCTCCTTCTTCACAAAGCTGTTTTCATTTTAATCCTTCTTTTCTCAGTTTTTTCTTTCCTTTTCTTCCTTTCCTCCTCCCCACTTCCTAATTTTCTTTTCCTTTTGAACAGTTCCTTCCTATTTCACAATATCTATTGTAGTTTTGGTGTGCACTTTCAGTTTCTCATATCAGAGTGTCTTCACTTATGATTATGGTATCAAGGTATTTCACTTATGGTTATGGTATCAAGATCCACCTCCTTAGCTATAAATATCTCAATTTTATCCTTCTTTATGGATGAGTAATACTTCATTATATAAAATATTTTTTATCCATATGTTGGTTGATGGGTATTTGTCTTTACATTATTTTGTTTTATTTCCTATGCAGACACTACAGTTTGACACAGTCCTTTTTTCTCAGTTTTTGTTGCCTGTGCTTTTTGGCATTATATCCAAGAAATCAGAGACTACACCAATATCATGAATCATGTCCCTTGTGTTTTTTCTCTAGGAATTTTACACTTTTAGGTCTTATGTTTTAGTTTTTTAACCATTTCAAGTTAATTTTTTTGTATATGGATAGTGCCAAATTTGACTCTTCTTCATGTAGATATCTAGTTATACCAACACAACATTTTCAGATTTCTGGGAAGACGGTGGAGCAGTAAGCAGCAACAAATCAACTTTTCTGAGATTTGAAATCTGGACCCTAGAAAATAACAATTTGTGGAAGAAAAGAAGGAAGGAGATGGACCCTCAGGCCCAAAAAGAATCACAAGAGAAAATTGGAAACCAAAGAGAAACCGAGGAGGCAATGCAGAAAAAGAAGCTGGTAAATTCTACTTTCTTCTGGCTCTTGGCTCAAAGCATGATAGAGGAGTATCAAATCTATAGAGATACAGTGAGGCCTGGAAAATCCAGAGGGCTCCAAGGAGAAATGGAGCAACGAAGCCTTCGTACTGCAACTAGTAATTCCAGTCCGAGCATTTGTTGGATATCCTGAAGAGGGCGCTTGGCCAGAAACCATTTTAGGGAGGGGCCAAGGGAACCTGAAACTTGGTACAGCCCTGCATTAGCCTCACCTCAGGGTTTCCATTGTTGAAAACCCACAAGACTGAATGAAGAACAATGCAAGAGAGGTCCAGCATCAGGGAGCCAAGGTACAGCCAGCAACAGAAACTCAGTGTTGTTGACTGAACAACTCAGGTCCCCAACTCCACAATCAGAGGTCAGGATCAGCACCCTAGCCTAATCTTACTGCAGGCTTGATGAGATTATGCAGCTAACCTATTGCAGGTTCCCTTGGATCATTCACATGGATCTGGGCTCAGTCTGTAACCTTTGTCTACCAGTTACAGCAGAAACACACTCTGAATTGGACACTAGCACAAAATGGTATATTCCAGAAGATAACAACAGGCTTAAAATCACAGAGAAATCTTTCTTTCTTCTTTTTAAATTATTCTTTTTCTTCACTTTGTTTTTATCGATTGTTTGTTTTTGTGGTTTCATGCTTTTAGTTTTGTTTCGTTTCGTGCTTGTTTTTGCTTTTTTCCTTCCTTCTTTTCCTCTTGTCTTCTTCATTAGTTTCCTGAGGTTTGGGTAATCTTCCTTTGTCCTCCAGCCTTGCTTGTGATCTCTCTCTCTTCTACTTATCTATTTTTCTTCTTATGCCTTTTAAATGATCTTCACTGAGGATAAAATAGCTCTATTGAGGGGATATTTACTGTATAAAATCTTCTGATTTGTTTTAGATTTTGCTACATAATTATAAATCTTGCACCTGTCTTTAAGGTGACAAGGGAACAGTTATCACAATTTCTCATTTTCTAAGTTGTGCTTGATGCTATAGTTATTGATTATACTATTTTAGCCAAGGCGACATAGGTGTTGTGATCAGTTATTCTTTCTTGTATGACAATACAGAAATTGTCTGGGGGTTATAAATAATACCATAGTCCACTACCAAAGAACTGGTACTAGACCAAACAGGCAATAACTTCTCACTCTTAATAAATCAAGGAGGCAGAATCTTGGGACTGACTCAGAAGCCAAAATCCAGCTATGTCTAGAAAAATCTCTGAAAAGTATTCATTTCCTGAAGAGGTCTTGTTACTAGTAGTAGAGCTACATACCATAAGAAATTTACAAGCATCAATGCAGAAAAGAAATAAGAACATAGAAAATGACAAAATATGGAAGTAAGGTACAATTTCAGAGCCTTAGCTTGCCCAAGGTAAATCCAGGTGCCACTGAGGTTAAAGAAATAAAAAATCACTCAGCTTAACTTTCTGAAATGTATCAGTGGAAGTAACAAAACAGATGAATACATCACTAGAAAAAAGCAAATCAGAAATAATTACACATACAAATATAGAGATACTGACCATAATGAAGGACATGGTTAATGAATCTAGGAGAGATACAGATGAAAACAAAATAGCAAAACTTAGGAAAGTGATACAAACTATAAATACCCAACATAGGAAAGAACTAAATTCCATAAAATAGATTCACACAAATATTCAGATTAAAACTTCTATTGAAAGTATATGGAGCAGAAACAAGCAACGTGAAGAAGGACTAACAGATCTAAAAGACAGGACTGAGGTTAGTGACCATCAAATGAAATATTTCTTAAAAATAGCCAGGGACCATGAAGAACCAATCCAACAACTGCTAGGTGATGCAAAAATAGTAACATAAGATTAATCAGAATCAATGTAAAATCAGAAGATAAAACCAAGGACATAAAAAGCCTATTCACCAAAGTAATCGCACAAAACTTTTCAAGCATAGAAAAAGAATTTGACATACAGATAAGTGAGGCATATAAAACTTAACTGGCTTTGAACAGAAAATATTATCCAAGGCATATAATAGTCAAGATTCCAGAAATCTAATACAAGAACAAAATATTAAAAACTATTAGAGAAAAGAAATAAATCACCTATAAAGGAAAACCCATCAGAATCATAACAGACTTTTCAATACAAACCCTTAAGACAGGGAGGCTTAAAGAATTTCAAGCCCTGATAGAAAACAACTTCCAAACTAGATTGATGTACACTGAAAAATTATCTTTCATAATTGATGGAGAAATAAGATACTTCCATGTTACACAACACCTAAAGAAATTCATGACAACCAAAACAACTATTGGAAGACACTGCCCTTGTACCATCATGGATTTTCAGCAGCCATGTTGAAGATCAACTGAACATATTTATGCATCTGGGGTCTGTATTCTGTTCCATTGTGCTCTATGTTTCTCTTCATGTTAGTGCCATTATCTTGATTATTGTAACTTTGTAATATGTTTTGAAATTGGAAAATGTGAGATTTCCAGCTTTCCCTTACTCAAAATTGTTAGGATGGGTGGTAATTTCTGATTGCATATGAGTGTTATTGTTCTTTTTTACTTCTGTAAGACTACTATTGGGATTTTGATAGGGATTGCACAAATTATATCGAACACTTTGGGTAATATGGGCATTTTAATAATATTAATCTATAAATTCCAGACTACAAATTGTATTGTGCATGTGTGTTCTTTAATTTCTTTCAGCGATGTTTTATCATTTTAGTTTACAAATCTTTTAGTTGGTACAATCTTGACTATTTAGTTAAGTTTATCTTTAAATTATTCCTTTCAGTAGTGTTACTAATGGGACTGTTTCCTTAAAATCCTTTTTGCATTCTTTGTTGTTAGTATAGAAAGTCAACTGATATTTTTATGTTGATTTTTTCCTGTAATTTTACTAAGCTCTTTTAGTTATAACAGCTTTTTTAAGACTTCCAGATTTTTGTAACATATTACAAAGTTACAATAATCAAGATATATAAGATCATGTCATCTAGGAAAGTGATACAAACTATATAGCTATAGTTCACTTATTTCCCTAATTTGAATGCTTTTTTATCATTTTTTTATGGATCGATTTCTCTGCTTAAGACATCAAGTATTGAAAAAAACAAAAACATGAGGCATATTTTGCCTCAAAGAAAAGTTTTCAGTTTTTCACTTGTGGATATAAAGTTAACTATGTGTTTTTCATATATAATCTTATGCTGAGGTAATTTCCTTCTCTTTCTAGTTTGTTAATTTTTTACCACAAAGAAATGTTAAATTTTGCCAGATTCATTTTTATGTGTCATTATAACCATGTCATTTTTATTCTTGGTTCTGCTAATCCCACATTGATGGGTGTTTTTATGTTAAACTATCCTTGCATCACAGAGTTAAATCCAACTTGGCTATGGTGTATGGTTCCTTTAATGTATTATTGAATTTGGTTTTCTTTTTTTTAGTTTTAAAGAGAATAGCATCCCCCCCCAAAAAAAACCCAGAATAAACTCAATCGAAAAGCAGTGAAAGTGGTTCAGAACTTCAAAACAGGATCATAGGAAATTAACAATGGCTACCAAATATATCTTACTATCTTCACAATAGTTGTCCATACCATCAGACATAGCAAAATCAAGCAAAACAAAACAATAAAACCAATCAGAACATAACACTGAATAAAACAAAATAATAAATCAGAACAAAACAAACCAGTGAGAACAATACCACACATTGTTATCTTCAAAATCGTTGTTCAGGTTTCCAGACACAGGGATGAAACAAAACAGTACAATGGAACACTGAATTTGAAAACCAAGACAGAAGAAAATCCCCCACAGTTGATACATGCACACTGCCATCCTCCAAGTAGATGACCACACCACCAGCCCCAGGCCCAGTCAACCAAACAACACAAGCATCAGGTTATTTCCCTCCTCTCAGTTGCTATCATCTCCATCTCACCCTGAGCCCTCCAAATCAGTGAGGGAGGGAGGGAGGGATGCACTTCTGGTTTTTCAGCTCACACACTGCCTGGCTCATAGGAAGGTATGGTTTCTCTTCTGGCTGAGGCTCTTATCAATCAGCATGTTGGAGCTTGCTTCATGGGAATGCCTGAGTTTGGTTTTCTAATATCTTACTGAGGATTTTTTCACCTATATTAATCAAGGATATGGGCCTCTGGATATTCTGTAGTACATTTTACTGTTCCTATACCAGAGTAATTCTCATAAAATGAGTTTTGAAGTTTTTCCCCTATTAAATTTATTTGAAAGAGTTTGAGAATTTGGGTATTAATTAGCCTTCAAATATTTGTCAGAGCTGACCACTGAAGTGTTGAGCTTTTCTGTTTTGGGTAGTCTCTAATTACTGATTCACTCTTCTTAACAGTTAAGGTCTGTTAATATTTTTTATTTCTTCATATTAAGATTTGGTAGGTTATATGTTCCTAGGGATGTACCAATTTTTTTTAGGTTATCCAGTTAATTCACATGAAATGGTCAAAAACAACTCTGTTTTTTATTTTTTATTTTCTTTTCTCAATTGTATTTATTTCTTGTCTCTATTATTTCCTTGCGTATTTCAGTTAGTTTGAGTTGCTATGACAAAATGCTAGAGTAAATAGCTTATAAACAAAATGTATTTCTTACAGTTCCAGAGGCTGAGAAACCCATGACCAAGATGCCAGTAGATTCACAATTCCTCGTGCCTCTGTGTCTTTCTCACTGCATCATCACATGATGAAAGGAGGAAGGCATTTTCTGAGTCCTTTTTTTAAGAAGCAAAACAAAAAAAATGACATAGAATTCCAAAAAAATAGTAGGAAATTAACTTCTGTTAACATATTGCATATTGTTATCTTAGAAGTAGTTGTTCAGGTTATAAGATTTATGCATAAAAATGATCAAACAATGAAAGCACAAACTAAAGTGCTTAGAAGGACAGAACAACTGAGTGCTTTTTAATAAAGGCAAGAATCTTGTTCTCTGCCCACATGATCTCCCAGAGGCCACATCTCCAAACACCATTGGATTGGTGATCACATTTTAACATACAAATTTTGATAAGACTCAAGGACTCAAACCATGACAACTTTTTGCTAATTTGGGGTTTAGTTTATTCTTTTTCTAGTTTCTCTTGAAATGTATAGTTATGTTATTTGAGCTCTTTCTCCATTTATAATGTAGATGTTAATTAAAAATTCTTCTCAGTACTGTTATATAAGTTTGGTATGTTATTCTTGAGGTCTATTTTTCTTGGGGAGTTTTTAAATTTCTCTTTTATCCTTTGTTCCATTGGTTATGGAAAAATGTTCTTAATATTCCACGTATTTGTGAATTTTCTAATTTTTTACTATTTATTTCTCATAAATTGATAATAATTTAATTTTGATAGCATTCAAATCTATAATATTTCTTCTCTCTTATAATTTATAGTGCTGATATAACAAATTACATCTTTTTACACTGCTTACCAACTATCATATTTTTGTAATTACAGTTTTTGTTGTGGTATAGATGTAAAACACCCCCCTAAAGTCTTGTGGTTAAAGGTGGGGCTTTCAGAAGGTGATCCTAAGTGGATTAATTTGAAGGTGCTGTGGGAAGTGAGTCTTGTCCAAGGAGGCACATTGCTGAGGTGACCCGGAAAGGTATATTCTCCCGGCTGCCACCCCTGGTTTTTGGCTGTCATGGGTTCAGCAGCATTCTTCCATCATGCTCGTCTGCCATGCTGTCTCTGCCTTGGAGCCAGCTCATTATGGTCTGAACCCTTTGCACCTTTCAAATATTAAATGTTCTATGTTTGTCTACATAATATATCTTCACTAGTAAACTTTACATTTTCATATGGTTTCAAATTTCTGTTTAGTACCTTTTAATTTCATTTCAAAGAATTCCCTTTAACATTTCTTATAAGAATTATGTAGAGGTTATGAACTCCTCAGTCATTGTTTATTTTTGGAAGTCTTTATCTGTTTTTCATTTTTGATGGATAGTTTTTCCAGATGTAGTATTCTTATTTGGCAGGGTTTTTTTTTTCTTTTTGGATTTTGCATCTATATTACTCCCTTCTGGATTGCAAGCAAGCCAATACAAAAAAATCCAGTGGATTTCAAGAAACCCACTGTTACTCACATGGGAGTTCTGTTTTTGTTTGAATCACTTTCTTCTTGCTGCTTATAAAATTCAATTTGTTTTGATTTCTAACAATTTGATCACAGTATATCATTGTAGACTCTTGGATTTATCTCATTTGAGAGTCTTTGGGTTTCTTAAATATGAGTTTCTATTTCCTTTCCAAGATTTGGGGAGTTTTTAGCCATTTTTTTAAATAAACTTTCTACCATTTTATGCCTTTCTTCTAAAATTCTCACAAGGAGTTATGTTGGTTCACTTATTAGTATCTCAAAAATCCTCAGCCTGCCTTCATATCATTTCATTTTTTTTCTTTTTGATCTTCTGAGTGGCTAGTTTACAACAATGTGTTCAAGTTCACTTACTATTTCTTCTTCTTGCTCTGGTCTGCTGCTGAACCACTGTAGGAAGTATTTCAGTTCAGTTGTTTCATTCTCTAGCTCCAAAAAGTTTTGTTAGGTCTTTTTTATATTTCCTGGGAATACTTTATTAAAAATCTCAGTTGACTCATTCATCATTTTCTTGGGCTCAGTGATCATCTTTTGGATGTCTGTTTTGACTGCTTTGTTAGATAATTCATATACCTCCATTTCTTAGTGTCAGTCTCTGAAGAATTTCTTTATTCTTTGGAGTATATCATCCCCCCCCATTTCTTAATATTCCTAATACTTTTTGAAAGGACACCTCCACCAATTATCCATTTCTCAATTCTTTTCCTGGACACGTCTCTTCTAGACTTATGCAGCATATGTGGAGTCCTAATTAGAGAGATTTGTTTGTTTCTTCTTTCCTTTTTCTGTTTAGCTGACATTAGTCCTGATGTCCTCTGGTGTCTGTATGCTGCACTGTAGTAGTAGTGTGTCCCCCAGGTCTTTTGTTCTCAGGTGTCTCCAGGCATTTGAGCATGCAAGGTCATCTTAGTTCTCCAAAGCAGGTCAAACAAAAGCTAGAGCCTCAGGCAACTACCTCCCAAAAAAGTTAGGACATTGAATGTGTGGTCCAGTTTTTCCTTTCCCTCCTAGGAGCTAATCTGAGAGATGGGAACTTTTCATCCAATAATATGGTCCTATATTCAGGGGACTATTGTGAAAATGTGTCTCCAGTGTTCTTACTGGTTTCGATGTGGCTAGATTTGTAATCACAGAAGCCTGTTTCTGGATTTTTTTCACAAAAGGAATTGATCCATGTGTTGCTGAATCTGTGTCTCTATGGGAGGAAGGATGATCTGAGACTTTCTATTCTGCCAAGTTGCCAACATCACTCCAGATCTTTGAAGATCAAACTATGACAAGATGTGATCATGATGGTTTCCTCTCACACAATGACTGACTGCTATTTCATAAAAAGGGAAATTTTAGATATAGCCATGCAGAGATGACAAAATGGTGACACATATGACTAGAGGAACACATACACAATTCAAGTTAAACACCAGATGCTTGAGGTGCAAGGAAGAATATTTTACCAGATTTATGAGAGACAGTGTGATACTTTGCAAAGTGTCAGACTGCTGATACTTTGATTATAGACCAGTAATCTTGCAACTATGAGACCATATATTATGCTAGTTTAAGACACTGAATTTTTTTTTATTTAAAGACGAAAAAACAGGAAAAAGGTAGAAATATTACAGCATTTCAAGAAAAGAACATAAACAGTAACAAATCACTAGTTGTTAAATTACATATTATTCTTTTAGAAATAGTTTTTCAAGTTACAAAATTAAAGCACACAAAGTGGACATTCAAGCAGTGAGAGTGCAAACAGATCTGTTTAACAGTCCAACAAGAACCTAGAAATATGGTCATCAATCCCACACACCCAAACATACATGCAGCTATATCTTTTATAGCGCTTCCTATTTCCTCTTTTTTTACAATAGCAATTAAACATTTTTAAAATTTTATTTAAAGACAAAAAAAAGCAAAACAGAGAAAAGGGTAGCAACAATACAGAATTCTAAAAGAAAGAAAGAAAAAGAAAGAAAAAAAGGAGAATGAGAAAAGGCCCCACTAAGAAATCAGTAATTTATAAATTACATACTGTCATTCTGGATGTAGTTGTTCAAGTTACAAAGTTAAAGGGTATATAGTAAATATTCAAACACTCAAACTACAAACAGTTCTGCTCAAAGATCCAACAAAGATTCAGCAATATGGTTATCTATTTTACACACTCAAACATACATGCAGTTATATCCCTTAAAGCAATTTCTTTTCCTCTTTTTTACAATAGCAATTACACATTTTGGTTTTATTACTCTTGTAGTTCTTATTTACCTTTTACACTAGAGACACAATATGATATTTATAAATATGATTCTTATTTATTTCACTAATGAGGATAGTCTCAAGTTGTCTCCATTTACCTATGAAGGCCTCAAGATCATCCTTTTTTATAGCTCAGTAATATTCCATTGTATAAAAATGCCACATGTTTTTCATCCACTCTGCAGTTGATGGGCATCTTGGTTGTTTCCAGGATTTAGCTATCACAAATTGTGCAGCTATAAACATGGGTGCACATATATCACTGTGATATGAACTTTTTAGTTCTTTGGGGAAAATACCCAGGAGGGGAAAAGCTGGATTGAATGGGGCTTCCAATCCTAGTCTTCTGAGAATTGTCCATATGGATTTCCATAATGGTTGCACCGGTCTACCTTCCCTCCAACAGTGGAGCAGTGTTCCTTTTTCCCCACAGCCTCGCCAACATTTGTTATCAGTTGATTTCTTGATGGCAGCTATTCTTTCTGGAGTGAGGTGGAATCTCAAAGCTGTTTTAATTTGCATTTCTCGAATGACCAGTGATGGCAAACATTTGTTCATGTATTTATTTGCCATTTGTATATCTTTCTCTGAGAACTGTGTGTTCATCTCAGATGACCATTTTTGGAGAGGGTCTTTGAATTTGAGGGGCTTGATGTTTTTCAATTCTTTATATGTTCTGGACACAAGTCCTTTGTCTGAGGGGTTGCTGGCTAAAAAATTTTTCCCACTCTGTGGGTTTTCTTTTCACTCTGTTGGTGATTTCCTTTGAAATGCAGAAACTTTTCAATAATGTGAGATCCCATTTTTTGATTCTTTGAAGTGTTTCCCCGTGCAGTTTGCATTCATGAATTCTCTGCCTACCCCTATGTCTCCAAGACTTCTACCTACCTTGTCTTCCAGTAGATTTAGTATTTCTGTTTTAACACTAAGGTCTTTGATCCATTTAGTTTTGTGCATGGTGATATACATGGATCTAGTTTCAGTCTTTGTCATGTAGAGAGCCAATTTTTCCAACACCATTTACTAAAGAGACTATCCTTCTTCCAGTGGACCTATTTAGCCCCTTTGTCAAATATCAGGTGGCTGAGTGTCTCTGTAGTTGTGCTTGCATCTTCTAATCTGTTCCATTGATACTCAGGTCTATTTCTTTGCCAGTACCAAGCTGATTTGATCACTGTGGCTTTATAGTACTGTTTCAAGTCAGGAATTGAGATGCCTCCTGCCTTGCTTTTGTTGCCTAGAATTGCCTTTGCTATTCTAGATTTCTTCTGTTTCCAAATGAATTTTAGGAGTGTTCTCTAGATCTGTGAGGTATGTCAATGGTATTTTGATTAGGATTGCATTAAATCTGTATAACAGTTTTGGGAGTATAGCCATTTTCACAATGTTGGTTCTTCCTAACCAAAAGCAAGGAATATCCTTCCATTTTTTAATATACTCTTCAATCTCCTTTTTCAGTATAGTATAATTTTCAGCATATAGGTCATTTACAGTTTTCATTAGGTTGATTCCTAAGTATTTCATTTTTTTACACATTACTGTAAAGGGTGATATTTCCATAATTTCTCTCCCAGTGAGTTCTTTGTTTGTATACAGGAATGCTATTGATTTTTGAGCATTGACTTTGTATCCAGCTACACTACTGAACTTGTTTATTACCTCTAGCAGTCTTTCAATGGAGTTTTTTGGGTCTTCTATATAGAGTATCATGTCATCTGCAAATAGTGATAATTTAACTTCTTCCTTTCCTATCTTTACTCCTTTTATTTCTCTCTCTTGTCTGATTGCCCTGGCTAGTGTTTCCATAACTGTACTGAAAAGGAGTGGTGATAGTGGACATCCTTGTCTTGTTCCTGATTTTAAAGTGAAAGCTTTCAGTTTTTGTCCATTTAGCATAATGTTGGCTGTTGGTTTGTCATAGATGGCCTTTATAAGGTTGAGGGAGATGCCATGTATTCTGAGTTTCTGAAGGGTTTTTATCATGAACATGTGTTGGACTTTATCGT
>PVLA01005649.1:121582-141220 GCA_004027455.1 Hydrochoerus hydrochaeris
TAATCTTCTTGATGATTTGCTGCATTCTATTTGCCAGTATTTTGTTGAGAATCTTTGCATCAATGTTCATTAGTGAGATTGGCCTATAGTTCTCTTTTTTGGTTGCATCTTTCTCTGGTTTTGGTATCAGAGTAATACTTGCCTCCAGGAATGATTTAGGGAGGATTGCTTTTTTCTCAATTTCATTGAAGAGTTTAAGAAGTACTGGCATCAAATCTTCTCTAAATTTCTTGTAGAATTCAGCTGTGAATCTATCAGGACCTGGGCTTTTCTTGTTGGTAAATTTTTAATTACATTTTCAATTTCAATAGCTGATATTGGGTTGTTCAAAATTGCTATATCTTCTTGTTTGAGCTTTAGTAGTTCATATGTTTCTAGAAATCCATCCATTTTATCTGTGTTTTCCACTCTATGTGAGTAGAGACTTTCAAAGTAGGTATTCATGATCGTTTGAATTTCCATGGGATCTGTAGTAATTTCGCCCTTTTCAGTTCTTATTGCATGAATTTGGGTTTTTTCTTTCTTTCTTTCTCTTGATAAGGTTAGCTAGGGGTTTGTCAATTTTGTTTATTTTCTCAAAAAACCAGCTTTTTGACTCATTAATTCTTTGTATTTTTTTTAGTTCCAATTGCATTGATTTATGCTCTAATCTTTACAATTTCCTCTCTTCTATGAGTTTTTGGTTTAGCTTGCTCTTCTTTTTCTAGAAGCTTGAGATGGAGCATTAGGTTGTTTATTTGTGCTCGTTCTGTTTTCTTGATATGACAGTTTATTGCTATGTATTTCCCTCTTAAGACCACTTTCATTGCATCCCACAGATTACAATATGTTGTTTCTATATTTTCATTCAATTATAGGTATTGTTTTATTTCTTCTTTAATTTCATCAGTAGCCCACTAGTTGTTCAAAAGGCTGTTATTTAATTTCCATGTATTTATGTAGGTTTTACAATTTCTTAATTAATTTCCAATTTCAGTGCACTATGGTCAGATACTATGCATGGTATGATTTCAATACCTTTGCATTTACTTAAGAATGTTTTATGGGATAATATATGGTCTATTTTGGAGAATGTCCCGTGTGCAGCTGAGAAGAATGTGTTTTCTGATGTGGTTGGGTGGAACACTCTGTAAACGTCTACTAAGTCAAATTGCTCACAGGTATGATTCAGGTCTGTTATTTCTTTGCTGACTTTTTGTCTAGTTGATCTATCTCTTTGTGACAATGGGCTGTTAAGATCTTCTGTTATAATTGTGTTCTGGTGCATTTGGTTTTTCATGTCCATTAGTATCTGTCTTATATAGTTGGGTGCTCCTGTATTTGGCACATATATATTTATAATTGTTAGTTCTTCCTCTTGAATTTTCCCACTAACAAGTATGTAGTGACCTTCTTTATCTCTTTTAATCATTTTAGATTTGAAGTTCACATTGTCTGCAAAAAGAATAGCTACCCCTGCTTTTTTCTGGGTTCCTGTTGCATGGAATACTGTTTTCCATCCTTTGACTTTTAATCTATGAGTTTCCTTTTGGATCAGAAGTGTTTCTTGTATACAGCATATTGTGGGATCCTGTTTCTTGATCCATTCTATCAATCTATTTCTTTTTATAGGTGAATTGAGGCCATTTACATTTATGGATATCACTGATATGTACTGGCTCGACTTTGCCATTTTATGTTCCAGTTGTTTCTTTCTGCTTTTCCTCTTATTTAATTGCTTATCCTACCTGGTGGTTTCTTGCTGCTGTTGTTTTGGGGATTGTGGTCATTTTTATCTCTGTCTAGTATGTCTTTCAGTACTCTTTCTAGGGTTGGTTTGGTGGACATGAATTTCTTCAGCTGTTCTTTGTCATGGAAGTATCTTGTTTCTCCATTAAATTTGAATGAAAGTTTTGCTGGGTACATCAGTCTGGGTTGAAGGTTGTTTTCTTTCAGGGCTTGAAATACCTCACTCCAAGCTCCTCTTGACTTGCGGGTTTGTGCTGAAAAGTTTGCTATGATTCTAATGGGTTTTCCTTGTTAGGTGAGTTGTATCTTTTCTCTGATAGCTTTTAACATTCTGTTTTTATGTTGTATGTCTGAGGTCTTAATTATTATGTGTCTGGGTGTGGATTTATGTTGATTGCGACTGTTTGGTGTTCTATACGCCTCACTTATCTGCATATCAGATTCTTTCCCCATGTTTGGGAAATTTTCTGCTATTATTTCTGTAATTACTTTACATAAGGACACCCAATTTTAGTATTTGGTTTTAGTGTCCCATGAAATATTACAGATATTGAGATGACTAATCTTACACTAATAATTTATATAGCATATTAATAAATTGTTCCACTAAAATAAATATTTGTTTTTTCTTGCATTCATACAGTATGATTAGTGGGCACTTGTTTCAATACAGCTGAGGTATCAGATTCAAGAATATTTCATTTTTGCACAAAACATAAATTTTAAATATAATTTACTACTTCATTTTAATGTGCACTGTGAATATTAATAGCAGGAGTTTTTTTTCAGGGTCTCTTTCTTCATAAAGGAGGAACGTTTTCATATTTTGCAACAGTAAAGAACATGAAACCTGAGAAGTGAACTCCAGGGCACTCTGGAGTCAACTGACTGCTCTATTTCCATACAGAAGTTTTATCTTGGGTGATGGAAATGTATGAAAATTCCAATATTCTTTCAACTTTTGAAGTAAAAAAGCTTTAAAAATAAGAATGTTTTGTAAGAATGTCCTTACTATTTAGGAAGTCTTTAAAATTTTGGAACACATTAGAGCATAGAAATGATAAATTTGGCCTCGGTCAGATATCTCCAAGAAGGCATTCTTTTAGCATATAGCTTTGCTAGGAACATTCATCTTTGTGTCAGTCAATATGACCAGCTGATTTTAAGCCTCATGGTAGCAGCATTAACTATTAGATACACTAAGAATAGCAGTAAAAGTAAAAATTATATTAAATGCTTGCTTGGAAGAAAATTTCAATTTTTTCAAGAGTATGAGTTTACCTTGTCTCATGGAGGTAAATTATAGCAATTGTTTTGTCGGTTGCTATTTGGGATCTTTTAGCTTTGTATTACATAAGCTCAGTTATCAAGTTGAGCTGCCAGTTCAATCCTATTAAATAACTGGGGCCTGCAGAGAGCTGCTGTTTCTGATTCTCTCTACTGAGCTATTTAAAATAAAATAGAATATTCCTCTGACAAAGCACTTCTCCCACCTCATAATGTTTGAAAGATATTTTTATCCAGATATGTTGAAAATTTATTATTTTTTATAATACTAATATATCACTATTCTGTATATTTAAATTTAAGAGGTTGGAGGAATCTATATATTGTGGCTGCCTACTCAACAATAGCTAATAAGTCTTAAATAATTGAGAATTAAGTTTTTATCAGTTACTAGGATTTATGGGGAACAATTGATGAGATATCATAGTAATTTTTTTCAAAATCTTTTCTAATTTATACTTTAAGCCAATGAATATATGTACAGAAGTATGGAATAGTGTATATTAAATAGCAAAAAAAGAAAGAAATTTCTCAAAAACTCTATGAAAACAGGGAACATGTCAATCATGATTTTCAATACTATATCTCCATCACAATGCTTGGCACAAGGTCAGTGTGAAGTAGATAACAGTAGAATGACTGAAGGAAAGGAATAAATACTATTACGGAAAATCTTCCCGTAGTCATTTTGACACATTATCTTGGTGGCTTTATTTCCATCTGTTCATAAGAGAAAAAGTATGAAAATAACAGTTTCCTCTATTAATAGTACATGGTAATTAGTGGTATCATTTTTAGGAGTCAGAAAACTATTGGTAGATGGCCTTATCCTTGTCATGATGTGACATTAAACTAGTCGAATCTGTGGTCTAGTTGTCCCATTGAAGAAAATGCTGAAAAGAATATCTAGCAGGAGTTTATTGCTGGTGAAATAACTTTAAAAGACAAAATCATGAAATATGAATACTGAAATTAAGAGAAATATTATTAAACTACTTTGCACATGTGTGCAGTATTCTACCATTTAAAAATGCCTTTGGTTTTATAACTGCATTAACTCATAATAACACCATAAGAAAGATGTAACTCATTCATCAAATAAAAAATATTAGCTTTGAGTCATGTAAAAATTAAACATGGCATTTTCTGAGCTATTTTTTGGTATAATTTATACACTGCACAGTTCACCTATTTTAAGTGCAAAAGTCAAAGTTTTAGTAAATTTATAGTTATGGAAGCACTACAGCCCCATTTTAGGTTATTTTTATCACTCTCCGAAGAGCCCACAAACTCATTTTCAGTCTTTGCTTTTTATTACCTCCAGCTTTCAAATCAGATAAACAAGTAATGTTTTAGTATATATATGTAAATATATATATATATATTTATACTAATACATTATTCATTGCTTATCTGAAAATCAAACTTAACCAGACATCCGTATTTTATTCAGACATCCTACCAAAACATGAACTTTGCAACTATCATTTAATTTCACCTGTACTGTTATGTTTGTACTACCCTCAATATCATTGTTGGTAATCAAAACAATGAGTTTTTTTTTTGTGCCGCATAAATCACCATGAAGAGCACAAATGACTTCTAAGAACAACCATTGCTAAGGAAACTCATCCTCACATCCTCATCAGATATGAATGCAGTTGCCAAAAGAATTTAGGATAAAGGCTAGACTGGATGCTAACCTAGGATGTCACATTTCCACCTTTGGCACACATTGGGCATTTGTGCAGTTTAGAGTTAGTCCGAATATACTGTGTACTTGTTGCAACTAAAGAAATTGTGACCGTCACTTAGTGGGGTATCTGTTCCATGACTAGCAAGTGTCAAACTACATGGAAACCAAAAAGAGGACAGATAGCTCTGCTTTCTTCATATGACCATGATGTTAGAGACATGAGTACTTGGACTGAGACTGTTCAGTAGTCAGAGATACATTTTTCTTAAATCAAAAAGCATCTTTGATTGCAGCATGAATGCATGTTTGGAAGACTGGACTAGACAAATGTTTGGTAGAGAATATTGTCATGAGCTCTCAATCGAGTGATCTAGCAATTCTTATTTGTTTCTCTCACTCTACAACTTCAGGTTAGTCATTCAGTCAATCTGTAGAAACAACTACTTGAGAATGTGATTTGATGAGTCTACTTTATGCTAACATGTTGGTGATGGAACACAGAAGTTCAAAGATGGTGTTTGTTTTGCTTATGAGACCCCAGTGCGTAGCCTTCTGCCTAATTCTGCACTCAATTCATATATCGAATAAATTAATACATTCAGCAGTGAATATCATAAAAAAATAAAAACAGCTCTTGCTTTCAGAGTGCTCATAGCCTATTTTATTGTCTTTACTCAGAAAAAAAAGCTTAAAGCTCAGATGAGAAAAATCAGACTACCACAATCTCTGTAGTTCTAGCTTTTTTGCCCGGTTTTGTGTTCTATTTTGTTCTATTTTGCCTTTTGCTTTCATCTTGAATGCCTAAAAACTCTTGATTTCCCATTTCTGAACCCTATTCTTGCTGGAAACAGGAAGTGAATGCATCAAATCCATCTTCTTAAATTTAGAAGTGAAAGATATTATTTCAGGCTAGAATCATGAAAAAAGGTTTCTCCAAAGAGAGAACAATAATACAATTCAGCAAGATTGCACTACAAATTGGAGCAAATAATGCAAATCAAAATTCAGAGACAGAAGCTGAAATCAATAAAAAATATGATCTTGTGTAAATATGGAGTATTTATTTATTAAAGTGATTTTAAAAATCAATTGAGCAAATTTGTGTGGTTTCTTACTAATTTCTCCATTTTGTTCCACTGATCTATATGTTTATCCTTCTGCCAATACCATAGTTTTATATAGCTATGTAATAAATCTTAAAGCCAAGTAAAGTGACTCCCCCAACTTTGTTCTTCTTTTAAAAATTGCTTAATCTATGTAGGTTTTGTGTCTTTATATATAAATTAAAACAAGTCTTTTATTGTCTTTGGTTCTGTTGATATGGTGTATTACATTTACTGTGTATTACATTTACTGATTTGTGTATAATGAACCATCCCTTGCATTCCTGGATGAATCCTACTTAGTCACAGTTTACAATATTCTGCATTTGCTGCATTTTGTTTTCTAGTATCTTACTGAGAATTTTTGTCTATCTTAATAAAGGATATTGGCCTGTAGTTTTCTGGTTGAATCCTTCTCTGGTTTAGGGATCTGTGTTATGCTCACTTCTAGGAATGAGTCTGAGAGTATTGCTTCTCTTCCAATTTCATTAAAGAGTTTGAGAAATAGTAGCATTAGGTCTTTTCTAAATTTCTTGTAGAATTCAGCAGTTAAACCACCAGGACCAGGGCTTTCTTGGTTGGTAGGTTTTTAATTGTATCTCCAGTTTTATTGATTGGCACTTGGTTATTTAGAATTTGTATATCTTCTTCATTCAGCTTTGCTAGTTTATATGTGTTAGGAACCTGTCTATTTTTTCTGTATTTTCCATCTTAGTAGAATACAGATTCTCAACATAGGTATTTCTGCAGGATCTGTTGTGACTTTATCCTTTGACTACAGGTTCTCAAAGTAGGGTTTCTCCAGATCTGTTGTGATTTTACCCTTTACATTTTTAATTGCATGTATTTGAGTTTTTTCTTTTCCTTTTTTGATAAGGTTGATTAGGGATTTGTCAATTTTATTTAATCTTTCAGAGAACCAACTCTTTGATTCATTGACTATATCATTTTCTTAATCTCCATTGCATTAATTTCTTTATAATTCCCTTGATTTTCTCTTCTTTTTCTAGAATTTGATGTTCAACATTAGGTTATTTGAACTTGCTCTGCTTTCCTGATGAATTCACCACTATAGATTTCTCTTGTAGGACTGCTTTCATTGGTTCCCATAAATTCTGGTATGTTGCTTTGTATCATCATTTAATTGTAAAAAATGTCTGATTTCTTCTTTAATTTTCTGTGAATATTGGTTGTTCATGAGGGTGTTATTTAATTTCCATTTGTTTATGTAATTTTGTGGTTTCTTTTGCCATTTATTTCCAATTTCATTGCACTATGGTCTGTAACTACTTTAAAAATCCCTTTGCTGGATTTTGATAGAAATCACACTAAATCTATAGAATAGTTTGGGGCTAAAATATATGAACAATTATATGTATGAAACAATTTTATCTTCTAAGAACTCAAAATAAATAATACATATACATATAAAAAGTGAGTTGGGCAGTGTTCTTTACCTAGTAAGAAGACCACAGAACCCTTTGGTAATAGAAATGTCTCAGAACACTGGTTCAAGAAGGCAATGGTCTATGAGGCAATTACAGATGTCTCTTGATTTCTGATAGTGACATGCCAATAAATCTATCATAAATTGAAAATATCCTAAATTTTTAAAATGCATTAAATACACCTAACTTAACCAAAATCTTAGCCTAGTGACATGATATGCTATACATGTTATGGTTTGTATCTAGACTCCCCCACAAAGACTCATGCAGCTTTAGATGGGGATTTTTCACAGGTGGCTGAATTGAGTGTGCGTGATTGATTCATTGCGTGACGCTAAGATTAAGGATACTTGGATTAATGGTGGACGATTTCTGGATTGTGATTAGATTGGTACTGCCCTAATCCTGGTAGACTGGATACAATATAAGGGACAGAAAGAGGCTTGTCTCTTTTTCTCCTTGTTGCTTTTTCTGTTTTCTGCCACCATGAACTGCTGCCCCTCAGCCACGTGCCACCCTGCCTTGGAGTCAGCCAATTATAGATTGAAATCTCTACAAACTGTGAATTAAATAAACCATAACTCTGGGGTTTGGGGTATTTTGTCTCAGCAATGAGAGAAAAGTAACTAAGACAGTCGGGTATGAGTTGTTTTGTTTCATGATTAGGGGGCTAACTGGGAGTTTTTGCTCACAGTTGCTGTCCAGAATCAGGAGAGAGGATCATACAGTGTGTCACAAGACAGGAAAAGATCAAAGCTCAAAATCCAAGCTATTATTTCTACTGAATATATATTGCCACCACAACTTTCACTGCAAAGTCAAAAATCATGAGTTGAACTATCATAAGTCAAGGACTGTCTACCTCTTCAGAGGATACAGTGCCATACCTGAGGGAGGGCCTCAAAACAGACTTCTTGTCTCTGCTGGGAGGAACAGCTGAACTCAAGGTGGCATGATTCATTTCATGGGCCATTATCAGTCATCCTTAACCTATAGATACACATTAAATTTAACGACTTAGAGGAAATCATTCATAAATGGCAATTCACTTTCCATTTTTTCTTCTTGCATCAAAATCTCATTTAGATCAGTTTATAGTAAGCAGTACACTGACAGTCTAGATCAACAAATTAACAAAAAAACAGAGGCAAAACAACATACTACTAAATTATTTCAAACTAATACAGGCTACTGAAAGATTTTTAGGTGATAGTCTAACAATAGTATATTGTTGGTACTTTATTATTATCTAATAATTACTAATACCATTTTATATGTAGTGAATACCATCTTCCTTAAAAAGGACAATAGCTTGGTAAAAATGCAAAAGGTCACAGCCACTATGGAAAACAACATGGTCAATTCTCAAATATTAAAAAACAAAACCACATCACCACTATATGGTACACTAATTACATTACTAGGTAAATATCTAAAAATTAAGCATCAAAAATTCTGAAGAGATATTTTGTGATCACAACAGTAGAGAGAGAAGCAACCCAACGTCCAAGGACAGATGAATGGATTGAGAGAGAAAGAGAGAGAGAGATCCCCCAACCTTTAAAAAGGAAGCAGTTACAGTGTCTATTATACATTTTGGATATTATGAAATCAAAGGGAAAGAAAGTGCTCAAAAGGAAAGAACAGCTTGTAGGTATACACATATAACTGTATAAGTGTGCAAGATAGATAACCATACCACTAAGTTTTTGTTAGTTCATCAAACAGAATAGTTTGTACTGTCATTGTTAGACTGTCTGTTCATTTTTTATGCTTTGATTTTGTAACTTTAACAACTACTTCTAAGATAACAATATGTAATTTATCAACTAGTGATTTCTTACTTTTTTTTTAAATTCTGTATTTTTCTACCCTTTTTGTTTTGCTTTTTTTCTCTAAATGAAAAAGGAAGCAATTCAATCACATACTTCAGCATAGATGAACCTTAATGACATTTTCCTAAATGAAATAAACCAGTTACAAAAACCCAAGTGCCATTCAGTTCCACTTATATGAGGTATCTCAAGAAGCCCATTTGTACAACCAGAAAGTAAAATGGAGGATTCCAGAGCCAAAGAAAGAAATGAAGAGTTGCAGTACTAAATGTAATTTCAGTTTTAAAAGATGAAAATGTCTGTTCTAATGTTTTAAACAATATGAGTTGTACACTAAAATGATTAAGTTAGTAAATTTTATTAGGGGTATTTTATTATAATTTTAATATAGAAGTAGTTATAAAATAGTTATACTGAAACCTAATATTTCTTAGTCATAAAAGGATTGCAGATTTAATTTTGTAAAATTTATTTATTTTAGTTTAGCTTATTAGTACATGTGTATAGTACATAATGTCTGCATTCCTTGTGAGAAGTTGGTGCACAACCTGGTACATAACACATGCTAAATCCTTTCTCACCCATTTCCCTTCCTTCCCTCCTCCTGTAGGTTTAGTTTTTATACCTCGTTGTCTTCATATAACACGAGTTTTATAAAGTAGACAGAGATCATTCTGGAGTTTGCATTAGAGGTTAAGGCTAAATATGCATCACTATCTGCAAGCCTAAGAGGGAGAGTTATTTAAAATAGATGAAATGATGTGGAATAAAACTCTCCAAAGCTATAATTGAAAGTGTCAGAAACATTAGCTTTGAAACAAGTAACATTTAATCACATAGATTATACAGAAGCATAAAGTTTTGTAGGTTGTTTTCTTCAATCAAATTTACATTTTAATCTGCTAAGACTATTCATCACTTTTGGCTGCCTGGAACCAAGCAGCTTGTCAAAAGTTATAAATGCAAACTGTCAGCAACAGGAACAGAACTTTTCCTTTAAGCACAAAGACAATGAAAGTTTAATGAGAACACTTCAAGATTCCACGTGTCTGAAAGTGGTTAGATGAAAATAAAGGGAACTTTGTCTATTTCTATTTCCTTAGTTACTAAAAGATAAAATTATAATCATTTATGCTTATTAAATGGTTTTAGAATCTACCAAAATGTCCAAAGTTGGACACTTTAAAAAGGACAAAGAGTGAAAGGCTGTATATTGTTGGCAGAGGGAAAATATTAGGTACATACTTTTAGATTTCATAAGGCATTGGAGATGTTCTGGGCCATTCACGGGCCTGCTAAAATATATAAGGTTTCATGGGCAAACCCCTGTATAGCGGGAGGCTTTGACAGTTTCCTCAGCTTCGTATTAAATCCTTACTTGTTTTTATAGCTGTTGAGGAACCAGTTTTCGACATGACCAGGCTCCAAAGCAACAACCCTTAATTTTGATTTTACCATCATCTTAGTGGGCTGCTGTCTCAGAGTACAGTTATGTGGTTGTTGATATCATGATAACAAGTCGTAGTTTGCTGTGTCCAGGTTTATTGTATTTTCTTTCATGAGTGTCACCAGGTACAGATTTCATAAGGAAGATTAGTTGAAAAATATGAAAAAAAAACATGCAAAGACAGAACCTTCTCTAAAGATGCACTTTTTGGCCAAAGAAGATAGTGACATGGTAAGAATGTTCTGTTAATGAATATTTTTTAAATTTTATTTTAAAGAGAATAAAACAAAAGAAATCAGAACAAAGCAAATCAGAACAGAACATTGCAAGCAACAGCACTACACAACAAGACAACCGGATATCAACAGTAACTATCACAATGTCTCTTTTCTTTGAAATAGTTGAGCATACCTTCACATACAATAATACCGAACACAACAAAATAATATAAAACCATACAAGAGAATGAAAGTATTACAGGATATTCAAAACCAAATAACAGAAAGTGAACAATGGCTACTATAATATCTCACTTTCCTTAAAAAAATTTGTTTATACTATCATACATATTAAAATCCAATAGAAGCAGCCAGCTCACTGCCCTGGTAAGTGGCTGTGGCCCGGCAAGCCGCAGAGGCCCCAGGCGAGAAACATCAGTGTCTCCTGAGATCCTTGGAACTTAGGGCGCTGGGAAACCAAGCAGCCAGCTAGTCACCCTGATAAGCAGCTGTGAGCCTACTGTCATATGGGCTGAGATTCAAACATCCCCCAACCCCGTTAGCAAATGGGAGCCAGAGATCTGAGCATCTCTTGTGAGGTTGACTATGTGCAATACAGCAAATGAGGGCGAGTTCCTTCTACCATCTCTTCAAAGACAAATATTCTTTATCACTGTTTTGCTTTGTTCTGATTGATGGTATTGCTTTATTCAATATTGTTTTGATAAGTTCTATAATGTTCTGTATTTCGTTTGATTTTACTATACCTGATTGAATGAAAAACTATTGTGAAGAAAATGAGATATATTATGGTAACTATTACTGTTATCCCACTAACCTGCTGTGAAGTTCTGTATCAGTTTCACTACACTGTCTCAACTGGCTTTGTTCAGTCTTGTTCTGTGATATTTTACTACTTAAAAAAATAAAAAAATAAAAAGTAAATAACAACAACAAAACAGATCAGTAAGGTACCGAGCAAGCTGAAACATTATATAACTAAACAGATAATGGACTTAAAAAGCAAAAGGAGGAAAAGAAAGTGCTCTAAAGGATATAACTGCATGTATGTTTAAGTGTGTAGGATTGAAAGCTATGTTGCTAAGTTATTGTAGAATCGTTGAACAGAACTGTTTGCAGCCTCACTGTCTGAATGTCTACTTTGTATGCTTTAATTTTGTAACTTGAACAACTATCTAAGAAGACAATATGTAATTTATCAACTAATGATTTCTTACTGTTTATTTTATTTTTTGAAATTCTGTATTGTTTCTTCCCTTTTTTATGTTTTGCTTTTTGTTCTCTTTAAATAAAATTTAAAACCCAATAAGACACAACAGGATAGAACCAATGGAAAAAGAAAAACAAAAGTATGGTAGGACTTCAAAGCAAGATGATATTAAATCAGCAATGGCTGCCATAATGTCTTGTTTTCTTCAAAGTAGCTGTTCATAGCATCACACATAATAAAATCAAACAAAACAGAATAAAAGCATTCCAACTAATGAATGAAAACATTGTAAGGGTCCAAAGCAATATAATGGGGAATCATGATTACCAAAAAATCTCATGCACTCTTGCCATTTCTTACACTATGGAGACTATACAGTATTTATACATGTGAGTTTGATTTATTTCGCTTATAAGTATGGACTCAAGTTGCATCATTTATTTATAAATATCTCAATGTGATCATTTTTTATAGCTGAGTAGTACTCCATTGTATAAAAGTACCATGATTTTTTATCCATTCCTCAGTTGATGGGCACTTAGGTTGTTTCCAAGATCTGGCTATTACAAATTGTGCTACTAGAAACATAGGTGCACATATATCACTGTGGTATAATGTTTTCAATTCTTCTGGGAATATGCTCAGAAGTGGAATAGCAGGTCAAGTGGGACTTCCAGTCCCAGATTCTTGAGGAATCTGCAGACTGACCTCCACAGTGGTTGCACAAGTCTGAAACAATTGTTATACAGATTTAATGCAATTGCATTAAATCTGTATAATAATTTAATTTAATTATAATAATATAACCAACAGTGCAGAAGAGTTCCTTTTTCCTCGCAGCCTCTCCAGCATTTGTTGTGGGTAGTTTTCTTGATCCTGGCCATTCTTTCTGGAATGAGATGAAGTCTCAGTGTGGTTTTAATTTGCATTTCTCTAATGACTAATAATACTGAACATTTTTTAATTTATTTGCCATTTCTTTTTCTTCATCTGAGAACTGTGTATTCATCTCAGATGCCCATTTTTGGAATGGGTGTTTGAATTTCAGGGGTCTGATTTTTTTTTAATTCTTTGTAAGTTCTAGACTGAAGTCCTTTGTCTGAGTAACAGTTCACTAAGACTTTTTCCCAATTTGTGTGTTTTCTTTTGGCTATTCTGGAGATTTCTTTTGACACACAGGAACTCTTTAATAAGATGTGATCCCAGTTATTGATTCTGGGAATTATTTCCTGTGCAGTTTGATTCTTATTCATGAATTCTCTATCTACCCCTATGTCTTCAAGATTTCTACCTGCTTTGTCTTCTAACAGATTTAGAGTTTCTGTTTTAATATTTAAATCTTTGATCCATTTAGACTGTAGTTTAGTACATGGTGATAGGCATGGGCCTAGTTTTAGTTTTCAGCATATGGAGAGCCAATTTTTGCAGCACCACTTATTAAAGAGACTGTTTCTTCAAGTGAATGTGTTTGGCCCCTTTATCAAAGGTAAGGTGGCTGAATGTGTTTGTAGTTGTAGTTGTATCTTCTAATCTATTCCATTGATCTTCAGGTCTGTTTTTATTCCAGTACCATGTTGATTATATTACAATACCCTTGTAGTATAACTTCAAGTCAGGGATTGTGATGCCTCCTGACTTGCCTTTGTTGCTTAGAATTGCCTTTGCTATTCTAGGTCTCTTCTGGTTCCACATGAACTTTACTAGTGATTTTTCTAGATCTACGAGGTATGCAAATGGTATTTTGATTGCAATTGCATTAAATCTGTATAATAATTTTGGGAGAATGGCCATTTTCACAATATTTATTCTTCCTATCCATAAACAAGGGATGCCTTTCCATTTTCTGAGGTCCTCTTTGATTTCTTTTTTGGGGTATTATAATTTTCCCTGAGTAGCTCTTTTACTTCTTTTGTTACATTGATTTCTAAGTATTTCATTTCTTTGGATGCTATTGTGAAGGGTGTGGCTTCTCTTATTTCTCTCTCAGTGATTTTGTTGTTAGTGTATAGGAATGCTATCGATTTTTGAGTGTTGACTTTGTATCCAGCTATATTACTGAATTTATTTATTATATGTAGGAGTCTTTCAATGGAGTTTTGGGAGTCTTCTATGTAGAGTATCACGTCATCTGCAAATAATGATAAATTCTTCTTTTCCTATCCTTACTCCTTTTATTTCTCTCTCTTGTCTAATTGCTCTTGCTAGTATTTCCAGCACTATATTGAATAGCAGTGCTGATAATGGACATCCTTGTCTTGTGCCTGATTTTAAGGTAAAGGCTTTCAGTTTTTGGCCATTTAATATGATGCTGGCTGCTGGTTTGTCATAGATGGCCTTTATCATATTAAGGTAAAGACCATCTATTCCAATTCTCTGTAAGGTTCTTATCATGAATGAGCATAGGACCTTATCAAAAGCTTTTTCTGCATCTATAGAAATGATCATGTAATTCTTATTTTTGGCTCTATTGATATGGTGGATTACATTTATTGGTTTGTGTATGTTGAAGTATCCCTGCATTCACAGGATGAATCCCAATTGGTCATGGTGTATAATCTTCTTCATGATTTGCTACATTCTGTTTGCTAATATTTTGCTGCAAATTTTTGCATCTATGTACATTAGGGAGATTGGCTGTAGTTCTCTTTTTTAATTGGGTCTTTATCAGGTTTTGTTACTAGAGTAATATTTGCTTCCAGAAATGAGTTAGGAAGAGTTGCTTCCCTTTTGTTTTCATTGAAGAGTTTGAGGAGCATTGGCATTAAGTCTTCTTTGACTTTTTGTAGAATTCTGCAGTGAATCGGTCTGGGCCTGGGCTCTTCTTTGTTGGTAAGGATTTAATTACATTTTCAATTTCATGTTAATGAATATTTTACCAAAGTGTGAAGACTGCACATTTCCCAAAAAATGCTTTAATAAATTTGTTTGTTTTCATGGGCTCAAAGCATGAAAGACCCAGTATAAATTGGTACCACTGGTTTTTGATTCATTAGAAAGCAATTTCTTTTTTTTTTTTTTTTTGTACTGGGGAATCAAACTCCTGACCTCGTGCTTGCCAGGCAGGCGCTCATGCAGCTGAGCTAAACCCCTGGCCCGAGAAAGCAATTTCTTGTGGACAGCTAATGAGATGATAACATCACAACTAACCATGCACTATGAATCTAGTATTCAAAAAGTATTGTGGCAATTTTTTTCTTTATCAAAGTTGTTTAGACTATTCTGAGTTTGATTTTTACAGAAATGTAAGAATCAAAATGTTAATCTATATGAAAAATAATATTGACAGTTTGATAAGGGATTGTGTTTTCTGATCTTAATTATTTTCTTCTATTTCTTTTTGGTTTCATTCTGTCTTTTATTTTTAATTAAAAAAAATATTGTGCTACCATTCAAATCCAAGCATGAAGGAAATCATCTGTGTCCTCCACAAGGAAGGATATATATTTAAGCAGTCAGACTAAAAGTATCATGAAGATTTGAAGAAAGAATAAATTCCTTTCTGTTTCAAACTATTTCAGATAAGGCTCTGTTTAACTCTCTTTTGTTTGCTGCTTGGAATCTATTAGTATCATTTTTAAAATGTGACATATTTTATTAATTAATTTATTTATTTTATTGTCTTTTTGAGATAGGGTCTCACTATGCAGTTCAGGCTGGCCCTGAGCTCATTTTGTAGCCCAGGCTGGTCTCGAAACTCTCGCAATGATCCTCCTGCCTCAGCTTCCTGAGTGCTGGGATTACAGGCATATGCCACCATGCCCATCATGATGACACATTTTATGAGCATTTTAAGAATGGTAATTAACTGCTCCCTAACTCCATGTCAATAACAGTGTACAGAAAACATGTATTTTATTTACCAGTAGGTAGGGTAAATGTTACTCCTAAATAAGGAAGATACAATTAGAAAGTAAAATTCATTGTTAATAAATACTGTCTCTGCTGCCTATGCTTTCTATAGCTCAACTGAGGAGTAAATGAGTTTACAAGGGAGCTTCTCTCAGTACGGTCAGCACAGACAGCAATGTGCTTTAGTGTGGCTGGAAAGGAAGTTTAAGATTAGTTCAGTCTTTTCCTTGAGTCTAAGGTTGTGGCCCATTCAAACAGAACTGTAAAGGAATAAGCTGAATATTACTATCCAAAGGTCACAGTCACAATCTGGACAGCAGATACAGACTTTAGTACACTGAGCAAAAGTAATGCTGCCATGGTGGATGAGATCACAAAAGGAGGTTTCAGTGTGAGAGGCAAAGAGTAGAATCCTAGAATTTGAGTTTTCCAGAAAGCAGCATCTAAGACAGAGTCATGCTGAGGAACACGATTGGACCCACCTGCAAAAGAGGATAGTGGAGAAAGCAGGGTTAGGCAAAGAGAAAAACTGAACTATGATGTCAGTTAACACTCATTTAATTTACCATACTCTGAATATATATACTTTTCAAACTTCATTTGTTGAACCCTAGTCAATAGTACAGTAATGCTGGGAGGTGATTAAGTCATGAGGACTCTACCTTATGAATGAAATTAGAGACACAATGAAAGACTCTGAAAGGAATTTGCTCATGCTTTCCACTAGATGATCCATAGAAATCACTGTCCATGAGGAGCTGATTCTCACAGGACAAAATATTTTGCTGGCACTGTGATCTTGGAACTCTCAGCCTATAGGACTTTGAGCAATATTCTATTCTGTATGAATTAACCAGTCTAATGTGTCTTTTATGACAGTGTGATAGACTAAGATATATCCCAAGTGGGTCTTAAAAGGTGATATTGTCCATTATACCCCATATTGAACACTCAGTCATTGAATGTAATTGTCTTAAGTGTGGACTTAGATGAGACTCCTGCCACAGCTGAGATTACATCAAGCTAAGCTGATAGCTATTTCTTGTCTATACACCTAAAATATAAGGCAGCAAGTCGTTCCCTACTGAAGGACTTGAGTGCCACATTTCCACGTACACCATGCTGAGAAATGCAGAAATTTGAGGTGTGAAGAGAGAAAGAGAAACCTTTAGAAATTATGAAAAGCAGGTAGAGTAAGAAGAGTAAGGTGATAAATATCTTGTGCTGTATTGAAAGAGTTGAAAGCCATGAAAAGAACTGCATTAAGTACTATTTTTAAAAAAAGCAAATAAACTAAAGAACAGCAGTTACACATAGATGTCAACAGTTTCCATTAGTCAGAAGAGGTACAGACTTTAAGGATCCATAGTTTTTACATGACGCTGAAAGACAAGGGTTTCAAAGTAGCCTGGAGAACAAAAATGTTGCTGAGATGAAATCTCAGTCTAATTTCTGTGGAGCTGGAGGAATAAGTCAAATCCACTTAACACAGATAATTCAGAGCCACTATCTTCTAGAAATTTCAGTTTTTAGTTAAGGAAAGGGGTGCTAATGGTTTCCAGTAATAAGAAGTCAGATGTTTGTTTTATCACCTGAGTGCTCTAAGATACAACTGAAAGGTTTAGAAGGGGAATGGCAGGAAGGAAAGGAAAGGGAAGAAAGACAAAAGAAGGAAAATAAGCAACTTAATTTTGAATGAAGTGAATATATTTGTACAAGAGGAGGGTTAGGTTATGAGAAAGAAGTGTTCACAGGGCTTTTAATGTTTTGGATGGAAATATAAAATATAGTGAAATTTTCCAACCCCAAATTTCTGAAAGAGCTTGTCCTTGACTTATTCTAAAAACACAGAGACTTTTATGGAAAGAATTAACATTTTTCTTGATTGAGGATGTTCCAAAATATTTGCTTCTCAGGTAACAATAGGATTAACTTATTTTCAAGAATTTCACAAGCATTAAATATAGCAACAGCTATATTAATCAGCTGCCTGTTACTATAACAAATAATTGAGATAAGTCAGTTTATGAAAAGGAAAGGCTTAGTTGGCTTACAGTACATTGTGTCAAGCATGTGTGTGTGGGGGGGTGGAGTTTTCCTCTCATAGCAGCCAAAAAGCAAAGAAATGAAGAAAAAAGGACTGAAGTCCCAACAGCTCCTTCAAGAACCCATCCTCAGCAATCTAACTTCCTTCCACTCCAGCCCTCCATGCTAAAGATCCCACTACTTCCAATAGACCCAGAGGTTGAAGCCAAGGCTTTAACACATGGCCTTGGGGAGCCTTTTCAGATGTAGACTGTAGCATCAGCCCTCAGCAGATGAGGGCTTTACTGAAAGGCACCAAGGGATGGCATCTATCAAGGCTTGTCATAATAACAGTGCTGCTTCTATCAATTGTTTCTGTCATCAATTAAATAGTAACTATTTATTGAGAATTTACAGTTCTAAATAATTTAGAACCTTAAGAGAGATAAATAAAGCACAGTCCTTACCCTTGAAATGCTTACAGCAAAATTAGTATAGTTATTTCAGTCAAGAAAAATGCTACACGACATCCATGCAAATGAGCAATTACAACCTGGAAAACATCAGAACCCAGAAAATACCTGCTGTTAAGTAAAAATTTTATTTTTTTAATTTATTTCTTCATTTAAAGAGAAAAAAAACATGTAAAGGGTAGAGACAACACAGAATTTTAAAAAAAGATAAACAGTAAGAAATCACTAGTTGATAAATTACATATTGTCCTCTTAGAAATAGTTGTTCAAGTTACAAAATTAAAGCATACAAAGTAGATATTCAAACAGTGAAACTGTAAACAGCTACACAGGCATGAGTCTCTACATGTAATTCTATAAACTTAAACCTTTAAAATCTTACTGAGATAAAGTAAATAATACCTAAATAAATATCATGTCTGAGGATTTAAAGACTCATTTTTTTTTATTTAAAGAGAAACAAAAGCATGTAAAGGGTAGAGGTAATACAGAATTCCACCCCCCCAAAAAACATAAACAATAAGAAATCACTAGTTGATAAATTACATATTGTCCTCTTGGAAATAGTTGCTCAAGTTACAAAATTAAAGCATGCAAAGTAGATAGTCAAACAATGAGAGTGTAAACAGCTACACATGCATGAATCTCTGCATGTATTTCTATACTTTCTGTTTTAGAGGGAAGAACAAAACTTATCAAGACAAAACAAAACAAATTCCTATAAAAACATGAAACCAAAAAGTCATATAAAACCATAGTACAGGGTGATCTACAATGATTACTGTGTTGTTTCTTATTACCTTCAATAGAATGTCTGCATCATCAGGCATAATTGAATATAGCAGTATAATTGAGTATAGCAGTAAATAATAATAGTAGTAAAAATAAAACATTGTAGACAGTATAAAACTCCAAAGGCAGGTAATAATCAAACCATAGTGGATATTCTAGTGGATCTTGTCATCTTAAGTGCAGTTGCCTATACTCTCAGACTTGATACTATCAATCATAACAGCTTTGAATAAAATCTATCAATACAAAACCATGATCAAACAAACAAAGATTCGATTACGATCAATCATGATAAAACAGTGTAGGTTTTACAGAGCTTTAGATTAAGTTAATAGGAAATTAAGGATGATTACCATACTATATCCTGTTATTTTTGGGATTACTGTCTGTGCCCTCAAATCTAGTACAGGTAGAATGACTGGAACAGAATATAATACATCTAAGCAGAGTAGTGTGAGTAATGTGGGTTTTAAATCCTGATGCACTATTAACAATATAGCATATCA